>JADBJO010007708.1:75000-107994 GCA_016801955.1 Conus betulinus | reverse complement strand
CCCAGAGTGTGGCACCCGGTGTAGGGTGGTGTGTTGTGAATGGACCTTAATGCTGCTGCCCTACTGCAGGTGGTAGACAGGGGAACAGATCAAGGTTTTATGAGACAGTCTTAAAGATGCTTGAAGTTGGTCGTACGACTTGAAAAGGTGTTTGACTTTTGTAAACTTCAGACATTGTATACTGTCTTTGCTGTAGGCCTGAGCCTTTTTTTTGCAAAGATAAGCCTTTTGAAATTTTTCATGAGCTTTGGAACTCATAGCTTTACTTTTTGTCATTAACTTTTATAAAAGATGTTATAAATCAAAATATAATTATGTTTAGACCTACGTTTCTTTTTATAACAAAAAAAAAAATCACCATGTCAAATCTGACATGTTTTTTACGCATCAAGCTAGTCACTCTGCACTCACTGCATCATTTTGGAGTTTCTGTACTAGCATGACATTTTGTTTGATCTGCAAATTCTGCAGAAACCTCTTTTTTTTCTCTCTCTCCTCTCTTTTTTTTTTCTTCAAAATTTTTGCTTTCATTTTGTGACAGACAGCCTCAAGACGGCATTTCAGCTGTGTTGATGTTAACCAACCACTGGCTCAGCATCATGCCCAATGATGCAGCATCAAAGACGACTTGCACATTAAAAACCCCATCATTTTACCACAACTGGGGTCAATTTCTACTCCATCTCCACCGATCAGGTTAGTCCATGTAGATCAAAATATGGTCATTGTAACAGTCTACTGATTTTTTTTTTTTTTTTTTTTTTTTGCTCCAGCAGAATCTTTCAGCTTGTTCATGATCTAAAAGGTGCAGGACGTCTATACTAACTCAATAACACAGGCTTTGGATACATGAATGGGCATCTAGACCTGTTTAGCTTGTTTGGAGAGTCCTAACATGACATTTTGATAAAACGTACTTTCCATGTTTTGACGTCCGAGTGCTCCGGCATTTCTCTTGACCCTTACGTCCAGGGCAGCATGAGATGCAGCCAGAAATCAAAAGCAGGACGAAGAGAAGAGAACCCTTGCTGGCATTCCGATCTCCCAGTGAAACCAATCCAGCTACTGTGGCAGTCTCCAAGGTCACATCTGGACTCCCTGACCAGGCTGAATTGTTTCCCCTGAAGGTGTGGATGCATGTGCAAAGTCTGTTTCTCTACATCAGGTCCCAAAAGAGATGTGAAAGGCATCTGTCCAGTGAAAGCCATCTGATTTAACACCTATCTTGTGCTGAAGTGATTGAAGATAGGTGATTGCGTGTTCATTTTTGTTGACCTAATTTGTTTTTTGCATCTTGCCTGAAATAAAACCTAAGAGGTCGAAACGCGTTGTGTTTTGTCTTGTTGTTTGTGTCTTTGTGATTTTTTTTGTCCATTTTTTTTTTTTTTTTTTTTTTTTTTTTCGTGTTTCGCTAACATTTATTTTCAGATCTGTCTAGTGGTTCAGTCTTTGCCCTGCATTACTGAAAACATTTATACCGGTGTGGCACAAAGGACGTCATGAACATGTTACAATGGCTGCTGTACACACAACATTTGTCATCCCTGAGTACGGCAGATGTGGTGCCACTAGAGGGCTCAGGGGAGGTCTCATTTTGTTTCAATTGTCTGGATGGGAATGGGTTTTTCTTATCTTCAGGCCAGATGATGCAAACCTGTCATGTTTGTGGATGAAAATTGATATATATATATATATATATATATATATATATTATATATATATATATATATATCCCCATGTTATTGTGATTGCACCGATTTTTTTTTTTCCTTTCCTAACTTTTCTTCTTGTTTTTTTTTTTTTCAGAATCTACATTTGCACTTAAAATTTTTCAGTTTTTCAATGAATGAGGCTGATTTTCTTCAACAAACATCAGAAAGACAATCATCATTACTAAGACAGCATCGTGTTAAAGCGTTTTTAAGACTGCGGGATGAGGACATGATAGGAAATGTGGTGGGATATTTATCATCTTGTTCTCAGAACCTGTTTCTTCAGCAACATATACAGAGGGGGAGATGGAGAACAGGCAAAATGAAGAGAGGAGAGAGATAGAAGAGAGAGGAGAGAGAGAGAGGAGAGAGGAGAAAGAGGGGGGCGGGGGGACGAGAAAGAGACAGAAACACCCAAGAGACAGAGGGGGAGAGAGCAGGACAGAGAGAAAGGGAGAGAGACCATAAGAGACATGAGAGAGAGCGAAACCAAGAGTTATAGACGATAATGAACACGGACGAAAATAAGAGAATGGACAAATGAGCAGGAGAGAGGAAGGGGTGAGGGGGGGGAGTGTGGGGGGGGGGTTGGGGTGGGGGGGGGGGGGGGGGGGGGGGTCCAAAGGGAGGGAGGGTTTCATGGGGGTGGGGGGGGGTGGGGGGAGAATGGTGGGTGCAGGGGGAACAGAAAAGACAGAAGGAAAGCAGGGAAGGCTGGGGTACACTCCATCCCTCCGAAAGCCCTCCTACTTCTTCCAAGACAATAAGGAAAGCAGGGAAGGCTGTGGGGTGTACCTCCTCCATCAGGAAATCCCATGCTCCTGACAATGCGTTCCTTCCTTGGCAGCCTACATCCTCAATGGCCTGCCTCATCACTCCGACATGGTGTCAATGCTGCTTCAGCACACCACTGTGTCTTTACTTCTTACATTTGCAAGAGCGCATACGTGTGGCATGAGAGATCAGCTGCAAACTTAGTGGCCAAACATCATTTTCAGCGGTGTTGTGAAATTTAAAGTCCACTGAAGCAGACACTGGGACTCAGCTTGGACCTAAACATTAATTTCTGTACATATCACATGACCAAAAAACTTGTCTGAGTCAGGCCGACTTGGCTGACACATTTTCATGGTCAGTCCTCAAAGGCAGTCAGTGCAGCGTGCGACATCCAACAATCTGATGAACCCTTGCTGATTACGACATAGCACACCACATTACAATAAGTTCATACAACACAAAGTCAGTCCATTTCATCACAAGACAAGTACCTCTCCATCTCCTTGAGGAATCGGAGCCCCCCAGCCAGTCATTCAATGTCCTTGAAGGCGTTGTCCGCTTTCTGCTTCAGGTCCTGCACACACAACTGTCTGTGTGCCATGGAGATGGCCTTCACCAGTTCCAGACAGGTACGAGTCCCTGCGTCCCTGTTTTCTGTAGTTTTACAGGGTGAAACACAATGCTGCTTATAACTGTGTTGCCATTTCTATGGTTTTACAGGTGAAACACTGCTGCTTACAACTGTCTGTGTTGCCATGTCTATGGTTTTTCGCCCGACTACAGGTGAAACACATGCTGCTTACAACTGTCTGTGTTGCCATGTCTATGGTTTTACAGGTGAAACACATGGCTGCTTATAACTGTCTGTGTTTGCCATTTCTATGGTTTTACAGGTGAAACACATGCTGCTTATAACTGTCTGTGTGTTGCCATTTCTATGGTTTTACAGGTGAAACCCATGCTGCTTATAACTGTCTGTGTTCCATTTCTGTGTGTTTTTACAAGAAAAAACACAAACTTCTGTGTAACACCTGTACAGCCACGCCCATTGTTTTTGCAGCAAAACACACAAAGATACTAACTACAATCTGTGTCATCATTTCCATCTTTACATAGTTAATAAAACGCAGCTACTTATAACTCTCCATGCTGCCTTTTGTACTGTTTTTTACAGGTAAAACACAAACTGTTTATGACTGTCAACACCATCATTTCTATTCTTTTACGTATAAAAACACAAACTATTTATAACCATCAATACCACCATTTCTATTCTTCTACAAGTAAAAAAACAAAGCTTTCCATACCACTATGCCTACGTTTAAAATGTGGAAAAAACACAATTTGTTTGTAAACCGTTTTGTGCCATCATTTCCTATTGGTGTACAGGTAAAAGGACAAACTATCTGTAACTTCTGTGTTGCTATTTCTATTATTGGTACTGGTTTGAAAACACAAAACTATCAGTAACTTCTGTGTTGTTATTTCTGTTAGGGTACTGGTAAAACAAACTATCTGTAACTTCTGTGTTGTTATTTCTGTTAGGGTACAGGTTAAAACAACAAACTATCCGTAACTTTTGTGTTGATATTCCGTTAGGGTACTGGTAAAAACACAAACTATCTGTACTTTTGTGTTGATATTTTTTTCCGTTAGGGTAACAGGTAAAAAACACAAACTATCCGCAACTTTTGTGTTGATATGTTGATATTTCTTAGGGTACTGGTAAAAACACAAACTATCCGTAACTTTTGTGTTGATATTTCCGTTAGGGTACTGGTAAAACACAAACTATGAAAGGCGAACGTCCGTAACTTTTGTGTTGATATTTCCGTTAGGGTACTGGTAAAAAAAACCAAACTATCTGTAACTTCTGTGTTGCTATTTCTGTTAGGATACTGATAAACCACCAAACTATTCATCACTGCAAAGCTGCAATCTCTGCCAGTGTACAAGTAAAGCCAAACATGCTTCATAACTGCCCATGTCACCATTCTGTAGTGTACTCAAAACCACAAGCCGCAGTCCGTGCCATCTCCATTGTAGTTCACACTGATAGATCGCATGCATCGCATGCGTGCTGGCCATCTCTATTGTTGCACAGGTAAAACAAACTATGCATGACATACCATGTCACCACCCAAACCGTTCTGATGTATCTGATCTGTTTTAGAGATACCTCAGATATAACATAAACCATTATAACTGCTGTGCCCACAATGCTGACTGCTGACTCTGTCATTCAACAGATAACACACAAACTATAGTTAGTAGTTAAAGTGCTGCCATCTCTAGATCCTCTGTAACTGTACAAGTACCCCGGAAATCAATCAAACTATCCCTGTAAATGTACGTACAGGTGAATGTAAAAAACTGTCTCTGTAGCCCACACAACCCAAAACTAAAAATAATCTCTGTAACTGCAGAGGGGGAAAACGAAAACCTATCATGACTCGTGATCAAAGTTCAACTGCTTGTGATCTTAACATGCAAGAATAAATGACAAGCAAAAAAAACAGGGTCAAACATTGGGAAAGTTTATATATGGATTCAAGGGATACAGTCAAAATAAAGCGGTAGACAGACGAACTAAGACATGTTTCATGAAAAAAAAAATAAAAATAAAAACGAGGCGCTGGGTGCAGCCAGTCTCCCACCTTCCTCTCTGATGGTGAAGTAGTGCTCATGGTGCATTCTTGCTGCCTGGCTCTCCTTTTCAGGTCTATCCTCATCTCTCTCTTCACCTCTCTCTTCAGTACGCTTGATCCTGTGCACACACAACCAAGCACACACCAAAGCTGGACAAAGCGTTTTTTTTTTTTGTGTTTTGGGTTTTTTTAGTTTGTTAGTTTTTTTTTTTTGTGTTTTTTTTTTGTGCATGTGTTTTTTTTAGTGTGTATAATGTGGGTGTGTGTGGTGTGTGTGTGTGTGTGTGTGTATGTGTGTGTGTGGGTGTGTTGTGTGTGTTGTGTGTGTGTGTGTGTGTGCGTGGGAATGTGCAATTGTGTGTGTGTGTGTGTGTGTTGTGTGTGTGTGGTGTGTGTGTGTGTGCAGGTGTGTTGTGTGTGTGTGGTGTGAACAAAGTGTGCGTTGGGTGTGTGTGTGTGTGTGCAGGTGTGTGTGTGTGTGGTTGTTGTTGTGTGCGTGGTGTGTGTTGTGGTGTGCACGTTGTGTGTGAGTGGGTGCGTGTGTGTGTGATGCCGATGCGTGAGAGGGTGGAAGGTGTGCGTTGTGCGTGCGTGCGCGCGTTTGTGTGAGATGGTAGAGAGTGCTCAGAAGAGAGAGAAGAGAGGAGAGAGAGAGAGAGAGAGAGAGAGAGAGAGAAGAGACAGACACACTGACAGACAGACAGGCAGGCAGGCAGGCAGACATACATACAGAAAGACAGGCAGGCCAGGGCAGGCAGAGGCAGGCAGGCAGACAGACAGACAGAGACAGAGAGAAAGACAGACAGACAGAATCAGACAGACATATCTACAGACGCACACCAGAGAAGACAGGACAGAGGACAGAGGGGAGAGAGAGGAGAGAGAGAGAGAGAGGAGAGAGAAGAGAGAGAGAGAGTAGAGAGAGAGAGAGAGAGAGAGAGGCAGAGGGGAAAGGAAGCGCGATGGATTGGTGGTGGATTCCATTTTCGCTTGGTTTGGGCACAATTGCCATTTCCCTATTCCTATATTCTCGATCCGTCCCAGTGCAACAAGCAGCCCACATCAGTCCATATCACATCCAGAGTCACAGCTAGTACAAGTACACCTGTCACAGCCAGAGTAACACCTGCCACACAACCAGGGCCAGGGTAACACTGTCCCAACCAGGGTAGAGTGCACCTTGTCACAACCAGGGGTATCAACCTGTCACAAACCAGGTAGCACCGATCACAACCAGGGTAACACCTGTACAAACCCAGGGTAACACCCAGTAACAACCAGGGTACCAACCTATCCCTCGAACCCAGGTGTAACACCTGTCGCAACAGGGTAACACCTGCCGCAACCGTTAACACCTGTCGCAAAACCGGGTAACACCCTTCGCAACAAGGGTAACACCTGTCGCAACAAGGGGTAACACGTTTCGCACCTGTCACAAACAAACAGGAAAACACCTGTAACAACAGGGTACCACCTGTCACAACCAGGGTAAACCACCTGTCGCAAAACCAGGGGTAAAACCTGTTCGTAATCAGGGTAACCACCTGTCATTACCAGGAAAAACACATGTTGCAACCAGGTTAACACCTGTCACAACCAGAGTACCACCTGTCACAAAACCAGGTAAAACACCTGTCACAACCAGGGTTACCACCTGTCAAAGCGGTAACACAACCCAGGGTAAACACCACCAGGGTACACCTGTCACAACCAGGGTAACACCTGTCACCAACCAGGGTACCATGCCTTGTCACAACTAGGGTAACACCTGTCACAACCAGGGTGACAACCTGTCACAACCAGGGAAAACATCTATCTTAAACCAACTGACACCTGTCGCAAGCAGGGTAACACCTGTTTGCAACCAGGGTAAACACCTGGCACAACCATGGTAACACCTGGTCGGTAACAACACACCGGTCACAACCAGGTAACACCTGTCACAACAACCAGGGTGACACCTGTCACAAACCATGTTACACACTGTCACAAACTAGGGTGAAACACATGTCACAGCCACCAGGTAACACCTGTCACAACCAGGGGACCAGGGTAACACCATGTCACAACCAGGGTAACACCTGTCGCAACCAGGTTAACACAACCAGTTTCACAAGAACCAGGTAACCCTGTCGTAACCAGGTAAACCTGTCGTAAAAAAACCTGTCGTACATCAGGGTAACACCTGTCATTACCAGGAAAACACATGTTGCAAACCAGGTTAATACCTGTCACAACCAGAGTACCACCTGTCACAACCAGGGGTACCACCTGTCACAACCAGGGTACCACCTGTCACCAGCCGAGAACAACCTGTCACACACAGCCAGAGTAACACCTGCCACAACCATGGTAACACCTGCCACAACCAGGGTAGCACCTGTCACAACCATGGTAGCACCTGTCACAACCAGGGTAACACCTGTAAACAACCAGGGTACCACCTGTCCTCAACCAGGGGAAAACCCTGTCGCAATCAGGGTAACACCTGTCGCAACAAGGTGTAACACCTGTCCACAACCAGGAAAACCTGTTGTCACAACCCAGGGTAACACCTGTCGCAAACCAGGTTAACACCTGTCACAACAACAACTAGGGTACAACACAGTCACAACCAGGTTAACACCTGTCACAACCAGGGTAACACCTGTCACAACCAGGTTAACACCTGTCACAACCAGGCTAACATGTTAAACAACCTGTCACAACCCAGGGTAACACCTGTCACAACCAGGTTAACACCTGTCACATCAGACCAACACCAACACACAACCAGGTTTACCCCAACCAGGGAACACATGACCAATCCCAACCCAGGAGGGAAGGGGGGGGGGGGGGGGGGGGGGGGGGGGGGCTTCAGATCAGTCACCATGTCTGCTCACCTTTGAGAGAGCCCTTCTTCCCCGTGGGGTCTGGCTCTGCTGCCTTCTCCAGATCTTCCTCCCGCTTGCTTGGCGGCCATCTCCTCAGCCATCTGGGTCAACACACAACAGCGGCCTCAGTCAGCATGGGGAGTGTCATCAGGCCTGTCCACGGCCCGAAGGAAAAGGGGCGGGAGGTGGCGTGCAGGTGGAGGGGCACCATGCAAAGACGCACTCAGACTCACTCTCTCTCTCTCTCTCTCTCTCTCTCTCTCTCTCTCTCTCTCTCTCCCCAAAAACAGGTGTCCAGGTATATATTATATAACTGCACACTTCCAAACACACAGCCAAGCACATTTCTCCTTTTTTTTTTTCATCTAATGTCTAATGTTGTGAAAAAAAGATGCAAGTAAAGAAAAATCCAGCACACACCACACACACACACACACACACACACACACACACAAACATGCACTTACACACACTCGCATACAAAACAGACGGACAGACACACGCACACGCACTCAACAACTCACATATATGCACTCACACACACACATACACACACACTCACAAACACACACCCACATCTAAACCCACACCCACTAATCGTGCACTCACAATCTGTCCGATGGCCCTGATGGCAAACAGATGAGCATCAAACAGGAATTTCTCATCAGGGTCCTGTGGCGGGGGAAGCGCTGGTTCTTCAGGCGGCGCGCCATCTCCGCTGCTGCCGGCTTGCTCTTCTTTCTTCCCCTTCTTGTCTTTAGCTGGGACCCTCTGGGGTGGGGGGTGAGGCCTTGTCCTGGGGGGCGTCCCCTTGTGTCGGGGAACCAGAGGAACTCTGGGGGGAGACAACATGTCAGTCGTCACCTTTGTACAAAGCTTGAACTGCCACCAGCACACACGAATGTTACCGAGAGACAAAACCAAAAAACCTGTGGCAATGGCAACGATGACAATCTGGGCAAACAAGCTGACAATAAATGAGAACAAGGGATCATGACAGTGACTTTCCACATGAACTGATACAGCAACAGCACTTACAAAACAGAATCTCCACATATACAGTAACGAACTGAAAAAGTGAAGGGTGCTGCTGGGGGACAGCCTTGACCTCTGCCAAAGTGGAAACAATCTTGCATTCGCCCTTTGACTCTGCTCAGGATGGGGACTGCATTAATTTCATGCTAAGGGAGGTAATAGTTGATGCTGACTGATGGAGTTACTTCCCATTTTTAAAGAATAGAACTTTAAGAGACAAAAAAAAAAAAAAAAAAATCAAATGTCAACATTTATAACAATGGAAAATTTTATGTTCCATGAAAATCTATCACTTTGCATACAGTTTTCAGTGTATAACAGTAACTGCACATTCTTCATGCTCAGTGATGATGTCATAAATGATGTGAAGGGATGCACAACAGATCCACACCAAAACATCATGGAATGTTCTTGTGCCGCTTCCCTTGTTTCCTTGAAGTCTGGAAACAAAATGCACATTGTTCTTTTGTGTCATGCTGCTGCCCAATGACCAATGGACAATTGGGAGCAATCTCCTTAACAAAGGCAACAAATGGTCTACATAAATCAATGATTGGGTTTTCATTTCTGTTGACCGCAGAGTTGACAACAGTGTGTTCAGTTGACTGACATCAGTAAGTTTTCATTCTGTTGACCACAGGGTTGACAACAGTGTTCTGTTGACTGATATCAGTAATGAATGTTGTCATTCTGTTGACCACAGGGTTGACAACAGTGTTTCTGTTGACTGACATCAGTAATGTGTGTGTCATTCTGTTGACCACAGGGTTCTGTATAGACAGGCAAGAATTAATCCCATGTACCCAACAAAGGGAGTGGAGTTTTGTGTGTACGACTGTTTTTTATCCCGCCCGTAAGGCAGCCATACGGCAGCTTCGGGGAAGACTACATCAGTAACGTGTGTGTTTTCATTCTTATAACCACAGGCTTTGATACAACTGTACGATCATTAACTGTAAGCCAACATCCCTCAAAATCAAGTATGTAATGAGGACAGTTCTATTTACTCTTTGACCCCAAAATAAAACAAGGCAAAAAACTGACACTCATCAGGACCAGTTCTCAACAAGACTCGCTGTGGTCTGGCAAAGCAAACAGTGTGAAAATGATATTCTGAGTTTTGAGTCAATGACCACGAAAACCTGTCCTTTTACTGCATCAGAGAAAAAAAAAATGAAAAGAAAATACATTGGAACCATTGGAAGAGGTCTTCAGTGTTTCAATGACTATGACAGTCTGCCTGCCGCCCCTGAGGCACATGACCATGAACTGCAAGACAGTGAGAGATGGGTCAAGTGAAGGAAGTGATACAGACGTTGATTCATCAGCACCCCCACACCCCCCTTCTTGTGGCGACATGCTATCTATCATCATGCTGATTGTCAACCTGAATTTTTTTTTTTCTTTCCTCTTTTTCATCTTAAGATGCCCCAGAGAGTATGATATTTTCAAACCATTTTTGCTTGAAATGACAGATTCCTTGAATCTGGTTGCAAAGTGAGATGACTGCAGGTGGAAATCGAAACAAATCTTATATAAATGTTAGGGAACTGCCCAAAAAACGTGGACAAACGTTTGTCCACGTTTTTTTTTTTTTGTGGTTCGCTAACATTTATTTAAGATTTCCTTGAAACCGGTATTAACTTCAATAATAATGAATAAATAAGGTTCTGTAAAATGCCTGAAAGAGAAAAAAAAAAAAAAAAGACGAAAACTGCCAACAAATCATTTCAAAGCTGTCCAGCACTCACTGGTGTGAGGCAACATTCGCCTTCCTTCCAATACTAATACTAAGACGTCAGGAGAATACCAGGGGATCTTTTAGCCTCTGTATTCATGACCTGCCACGGAGTGCGTGTCCACTGGACTGAAGTGAGAGTTCACTCCCTCCCCTCCCCTTTCTAACTTTCATTTTTTTTTTTTTTTTTACCTCAAACTTTGGTGTGTGGCCACACTCTTCAACTGGCCCCGGACAAACTGTCATGCTGACCAAGTGAACAAAAAAAATCATGAAAAATAACAGCCAAGTAAAGTGAAATAAACGTGAACTAAAAGTGACAGCCATCACAGATCCAGTCTAACCCCAAGAAGAGCATCATCATCACTGCAACAGACACAGCAATGGAGAGTGGAGACAGCCCCACCTCCTGACCTTCCCACATGGGGAGGGATCCCCCCCCCCCAACCCCCCCCACCCCTCCCGGGCAGACTTACTGTATTCTAACCACGGATATTGGAGGGACAGGAGGAGGTGGGGGGATCTCCATCTGCTGCTCCTTCTCCCCAGACTCCGGCTGGTCAGCAGACAGTTCCCCCAGGTCGTGTGGGGGGAACTGGCCATCTCCCGGGTGGAACTTGCTCTCCCCCGATCCACGCTGGGCTGCTCCGTGCTCATCGTCTCTGCCGACAGAGGGGTGGCCAGCACCAGTTCCTGTTCTGCCCCCTCGTTCTGTGGACTCTCTGGTTGGCCGGCCCCACCCTGAGAACCATGGGACACCATGAGTGTTTACTGCGTGATGAGAGCAACTAAGTGTGTGTAGATGCTACAGAATGATCGAACACCATGAGCGTTTACCGTGTGATGAAAGCAAGCAAGTGTGTGTGTGTGTGTGTGTGTGCATGTTATAGAATGATGGGACACCCCACCAATGTTAATTGTGTGATGAGAGCAACTAAGTGTGTGTAGATGCTCCAGAATGAATGGACATCGTGAGTATTAACTCTTTCATTCCCACTTTTCTATGAACCATTACTTCCTCTTGTTCCTAGATTCTTATAATATGAGTATTCCCTTCATTCCTGGATTTACAGAGAAAAAAAAAGAAGTGTAAAGTGAGAATTGCCACGTATGCAGTATCAAACCAGCCATAATAGAGCAGCGACCACTTTCCCATGCTGTAGGGGCCGTCTGGCACCCATTCCATTCACAGACACTGCCACGCGAGTGACCTGGCCATGATGTGTACCAATGACACGACTCGCGCAAAGTTCAAAGCGATTACTGCGAGAACCGATTTTCCAGGCTGCAGGAAGGAAGGGTGGGTTTTCTGCAAACCGGAAAACCGGGTTGTAGGGATGAAAGGGTTAACTGCGTGAGGAGAGCAAGTAAGTGTGTGTGTGGGATGTTGTAGAACGATGGCGCACAAACACATGGCAGGATGACCCAACACACACCACTGAAGGATGGCACAAGAGACACATTGCAATATAACAACAGACACACTGCACAATGACACACCACCCCCACTGCAGGATAATACAACAATCACACACAGCAAGACAACACAAACACATGCACACTGCGAACGATGAAATAAACCACACAGAACACCCATAACTAGTCAAACCAATAACACACCTCCAGACCCCACAAGAACACACCTCAGAAAGACGAGACCCACAAGCCCTTGGTCCCCCCCCCCCCCCCCCCCCCCCCTCCCCCCCCCCCCCCCCCCCCCCCCCCCCCCCCCCCCCCCCCCCCCCCCCCCCCCAGTAGTCCCACCATTACATAACCCTTACATCTATCACTCCAACCTCCCCAGATAGTTCACAGACAACTTTGAAACAGTCAAGGAAAACAGGGATTCCACTATAGATCCAATGACTGTGACATCAGGAAAACAGCGATTCCACAACACATCCAATGACTGCAACACCAGGAAAACAGCAATTCCACAACACATCCAATGACTGTGACACCAGGAAAACAGTGATTCCACAATAGATCCAATGACTGCGACACCAGGAAAACAGTAATTCCACAATAGATCCAGTGACTGTGACACCAGGAAAACAGTGATTCCGCAATAGATCCAGTGACTGTGACACCAGGAAAACAGTGATTCCACAATAGATCCAGTGACTGTGACACCAAGAAAACAGTGATTCTGCAATAGATCCAATGACTGTAACACCAAGAAAAACAGTAATTCCATAACAGATCCAGTGACTGTGACACCAAGAAAACAGTGATTCCGCAATAGATCCAATGACTGTGACACCAAAAAAACAGTAATTCCACAACAGATCCAGTGACTGTAACACCAAGAAAACAGTGATTCCACAACAGATCCAGCAACTGCAACACCAGGGCAACTGATTCAAGAGGCAGAGACACTCACCTCCATCAGTGGGAGAGTGGCGAAGAGAGCCTTCAGCTCCTCGGGGACGTGGCCCTCCATGCCCTTGTAGTAGTCCTTCAGCAGCTTGGCTGTGTCTTGCAGACGATCCAACTCAGCCTGTCCACAGAGCAAAGCTTCATCAGCTGGGCTGATGAAAATAACAAATACCATACACACGACACCAGCCACATAACAATTACGTGGACGCGTCCACTTGTTCGGGTATGTTGTCATAAGTGCTTGAAATAATGTTTCAAAACAGAGTGACTGAGGGCGGAAAATGAAGCAAAATTTAGAAAGAGAGGGGTTTATTTGCCGCCAAGGACACAGACACCACAGTGTGTAGGCATCTGACCTGAGTGACACTTTGCCTCTCAGACTCACGTGTCACATATGCCATTGCCTCATCACTGAAGCTAATCCCCATCATGGCGAGGGTAAGTGTTGAATGTTACCAGAGCTGTGCTGTTTCTGGCTTAATGATGTCACTCAGTCTGTAACATTCCAAATCCATTTCAGCACCGGGTAAGATGGGATTATTATACAACTGCCATGAAAGAGGCGGCAGTGTGGATGGGGTGGGGATTGGAGGGGGGGGTGGACTGCGGAAGGTCAACTGTTGAGAGTTTGCACGGCGTGAGCTGAAATTCGCAGCAAGGCTGCTTTCCTTTTGTTATTGATACACTTTGGTGCCGAGTTGTTCTACAACTTCAATGCAATCCTACAAAATAAATTATGTATATGTGATGCTTTGATTTAATATTTTCTCCTGCATTTACTGGCAAAATCATGATTAATTTGATCCAGTCAGAAAAGCAAATTTATGAGAAATGGGTTTCATCGTAAATTTTAATTGTGAAGACAATCACAGCTTTTTAGTTTGTTGTTTTCATGTGGTTTCACTGGCTTGATTCACTGTGAATGATACATTCTTGACTGTGCTATACTTGACAAAACATCTTTACATATCAAGCCAATATTTGGTCTCTTTGTACTAAAATGCTTGTTTTTATGTATGCTTGTCTGCTTGATATAACTGCATCAGATTTAATCAAATGCGAGTTAAAAACGTCTATGTAAAATATTATTCATCGTTCTTGTTCATCAATGTACAAAGCAGTGTCTGTAACAAGTCACAAGTTTAGGAAAATGCCATTGCAATAATGTTACAAATTTTGCTTAACAAAATCAATTGCCATTTTGTAGTCTTCAGCACTCACTGACACCTTCATTCAGGGGGGTGGTTGAAAAGACCTTATGACTGTTTATCGTTCAGCCGTGCTTTGTTCTGCTAGCATTTATAAATACCAAGGGGAAAACCATTGTTATAGTATATCACCGACAAACATGCACATGCATATGTGATGCACGGGCACACACACACATGTGTGCACACACACACACACATACACACACACACACAGAACACACACACACACATACAGACACACACACACACACATATACAGGCACACATACAGACAAACACACACACACAGACACACAGACACACACACACACACACAGACACACACACACACACACATACAACTGGAACAGGTGATTACACAGGCTCAGCAGCATTTACTGAAAAGGGGACCATTTTCATTATCCTCACCTGTAGGAGAGTGATATAGTGCTCGGTCAGAATGTGCCTCACCTGTAGGAGAGTGATGTAGTGATTGGTCAGAATGCCCAGCCTGTCGTCCAGCCAGCCGTCGGTCATGACCGTCTGCCGCTCCAGCTCCGCCTGATCTTTCCGCTCGTCGCAGACGTTCCACAGCTTTTCTCGCAGGTCGTCCACCCTCTGGTGTAGCTGGGCATGGGTCTGCTCATCCTCACGCAGGTCATTGGGCACCTGGTTGTAGTCCCTCTGCCACTGCTCCACCAGCTCCTGCTTGGTGTCCGGCCGTCGCAGGTAGGACAGGAAGTCCTTCCTGTGGCAAACCACAGCCAGCTGCCATGTGTGACCACTCCACTGGACCAGCGTCCAGCAGCACATGAACACACTGACACCACTTCTTCCTACTAAAAGCCATGTAATGGCATGTCAGCAAACAGTATGTCAACACAGTGACACAACCTCTTCCTGCTAAAAAGCCATGTAATGAGATGTTAGCAAAGAACTATTAACCTACACTGTTTTCTCCCATTTCCGAGGTATGAACTGATAAAGCGTTTGGTGCTCAGGAGCTATGAGAACAAGTTTTCTTTGTCCAGCGAGTGCCGAGTGTCCCGTCATCATACCCATTATCAACACAATAATCATGAAGCAGAATTTTTTCTTTTTCATCCAGTCAGCATCACAAAGGATGCTACTCTTTGTACATTCAAAGTTATCTTTGTTCTTCTTCCTTGTTTCCATTCTCATGAGTACAGGCTACGCTTTACTGCAGTTCCCTACCCCTTGGTTTGTCCTCAGAAGGTGTAACTACCTGTAAATGTGGAGACATGAGGTGCGACACCTACACACACGTTGAAGAAGAAGTGGAGAGCGGTGGATCCTAACTGATGGGTCAGGGTGATAGTCTTTTGAAGAAGATCAGGAGGCATCACGGTTACAGCAGACGTTGACACAATCTGATATAAAACTATGTCAACATGGACATCCCTCCGCAAGCCACAGTCTCTGAAATCTGCTACACACACACACACACACACACACACACACACACACATACTGAGCGAACTACCTTATCTGGAAGAAATAGCGGTAGATGTTTTCTCGCTCCTGTCTGACCTCTCGGAAGACCTCTTTGCAGTGGAGCACATAGCTGCTCTCCACTCCCTCCCACTGGTGAGACAGGACATAGGCCAAGGCCTGCAACACCGCAATGGTCGCCACAGTTCAACTGTCGCCACGGTTCAAATGTCACCACAGTTCAAATGTCACCACAGTTCATTATCGCCACAGTTCAATACTATCTACACATTGTCTTTCCACAGCATAGTCACCTGTCGCATTTCAATTATCGCCACTGTTCAATTATCGCCACATTTCAATTATCGCCACAGTTCGATATCATCCACATACCGTCTTTCCACAGCATCGTCACCTGTACACAACTCTTCAGATCCTTGTGTCTTTTGTATGAACAGACTAACGTGTGTGTGTGTGTGTGTGTGTGTGTGTGTGTGTGTGTGTGTGTGTGCCTATTTGTGTGTGTACGTGTGTGTGTGTGCTTATTTGTGTGTGTACGTGTGTGTGTGTGTGTGTGTGTGTGTGTGTGTGTGTGTGTACGTCTGTGTATGTGCTTATTTGTGTGTGTGTGTGTGTGTGTGTGTGTGTGTGTGTGTGTGTGTGTGTGTGTGTGTGTGTGTGTGTGTGTGTGTGTGTGTGTGTGTGTGTGTGTGGTGTGTGTGTACGCGCATGTGCACATGACTCAGAGAGAGAGAGAGAGAGAGAGAGAGAGAGAGAGAGAGAGAGAGAGGGAGAGAGAAAGAGATGGGAATTCAGGGTGCTGTGGGGAAGAGCACCCGACATCTACCAGCCTCAGCCTCTCTCTGAACACCAACCTGATCCACATCCAGGTCCACAAACTCCCATTCTTCATCCCCAGGCTGCGGAGTTCTGGGCCCTGCCGGCTCTTCTGGCTCAGCCTCGGGTTCTGGAGTGGTCATCTCCACCTGGGCTGACCCCTTCTTGCCCCCCTTCACCGACTTGGGGGAGGAGGCTGGTCACAGACAAAGTACAACACAGTGTGATAAATGTAGAGGGCAGAGGACATGGGTCTTGACTCTGTGTTAGTTACAGACCTGTTTACCCTAAAACTGCTTTAAATGTACTTTCCCACAAAATGAGTGCGGTTCTACATAGTGTGTGTACAAATCTCCTGAGTTTCTGTAAAAGTGTGCGTCAATTCATGATCTCTTACCTTTTTTCTTTTTTAATTCCAGGGCCTACAGTCCCACATTGCTGTTCCTATGTGTCGGCATATTGTTGAAGAAGCAGACAGAAACGATTCCATGCATGCGAGGTAACAAGAACTATCACTTTCTGGTCAATGCGTCGTCCAACTGACCCACCAAGACAATGCTCTGGTTACACCCTAAGAGAACTTAGAATTAAGATTTTTTTTTCCCCACATCATTTTTCCCTTAGTTTGTGGAATTTGTTGTATTTTCACCTAACAAGTACAACATATGGCAAAATTGCAGGGTAATCAGATCAAGAGTTACATTATGCCTAATGAAGGAATTTCTATCATCCTTTGATGTGATTTGACTTCTGTCTGCATCTATCTGTTTCTACAACCTGTCTGGCTGTCTGTCACACTTTGCTGATGATGGTGTCCCGCTGTCAAGTTAACACACACACAACGGTTCACACATCGGTGAATGGAAGCACAACAGTCCAAAGCTCAGCCCGCACCTTAGCCCCAATACTAAACCAAGCAATGACTATTTCTGTAGTGACATACTTTCATGGGAAATCAGAGTCCATTCATCATTCAAGTATTCTGACCTTTTCACATACTTTTACATTTTTCTTGTACCTGATTTTGTGATGCACCCACACAACACACCTGCCCTGCCTCCCCCAGTCACATGTGACAGGGAAGCCTGAGAGAGACAGACCGATGGCCACAAGCTGCACTTCAGTGCAGACGGACCTGCCGCTCACCTCTGCTGCTCTTCTTGCCCTCTGACTTCCGTCCACTGCCCTTGAGGGAGCCACTCTTGTCCCGCCCAGAGTCCTTCTTCCCCTTCCTTGGAGGAGGATCGAGAGGCTGGCCGTTTGGCAGACCCTGAACACACACGACAGAGATGGATCATGGAAGACGATTGAGAGGCTGGCTGTCAGGCAGACCTTGAACAAACAGGACAGACAGACAAAAGATATCACGGAGGGGGATTGAGAGGTGGGACATCTGGCAAACTCTACACACCTAGGACAGACAAAGGAAACATCTGCTGAACAACATGTGGTACTATTTAAGCCAACACCCTGTTACACCCAAGTCAACATGTGCGAGCCAAGGACCAGGGATCCCACTGTCGAACAGCCAAAATTTTTGAAATTCCAAGGAGGTCTAGGACACCACACTTCTACCTCCAAAACCCCTTAACTGTTTGAAACTTGCTTTAAAAAAATCCCAACATCGAATGGTGTATCATCCATACTTCAGTCCTAATATTCCAGGACCCCTTATTTCCACAGCTTTTGTCGATCTCTTTCACTTTGGCTGCACCTTTCAGACACATCACATCGCAGCCAAACATCATTTTTCACCTTCACCCCCATGACAAAACGTCTGCTCTCATGAAGAAGTTCACTGGAGATTTCATGATGTCAGAGTCTTTTGCTGGCATGCCCAAAATGCAAGCAGTGCTGTGCAGATTCTGCCTTCCCCCCTCCCCCTTCTCCCCTGATTTTCTTTTTTTTTTTTTTCCCCCTGAAAAATATTAACGTTTTTTTTGTTTCTCCTTTTGACATTTTGCTAAAAGCCGTGACTATGCAGAAAGGGGAGAACCCTGAAGAAATGCTGTTTCTCAGCAAAATTACGTGAACTGAAAACTGACCAGTGACAGACTGTGACTTCTTCATGATACTACAGTACTTTATTTGTCTGCGTCCTTGGCGATTAACTAACCCCCTCTCTTTCTAAATTTTGCTTCATTTTCCGCCCTCAGTCACTGTGTTTTGAAGCTTCTTCATGATGGTGTCCCCCTGATGGCCCCGCCCACACTTCAGGCCCGGTCAGCCCTGTGATCAGGTTCAAAGAGACAACAGCCAGCACAACATGGACAGAGAGACATACAAAATGTTAACAGGTTACAGTCCCATAGCCCAGAGGCCACAGGGACAGTGACCTGTTCAAGGTTTAACAGGTTGGGGGCAAGCTGTCATGGAAGATGGACCCTAACCCCCCAGTGCCTGTTTTGGTGGGCAGCCTTATGATGACATGACACTGACTACTCCTGTGGACTCCTGGCGCCGGGGCTGTTATGGAACAAGTAGTCAGGGTGTGACTGTGGATGGAAAGCTGCACTGAACAGCATGGGGTAATGTCACTGAAGCAGCACAGAAAATGACACAGCATTTTCTTTTCTAAACAACAGACTACTATACAAGTTTACTACTAGTAAAAAAAAAGGCAGGGGTACTGCATTTAAATGATGCTGCAAAAAGGTTTGCCATATCCACAAAATATGTCTTCACTCAATCCCCTTCTCCCTTAATCACCCCCCCCCCCCCCCCCCCCCCCTTTCATCTCTGCTCCAGTTCTTACCGACACGACACTCCCAGATCTGGATCCGGGACCTGAGGCCTTGGCATCTGCAGCAGAAGCAGTGGTCTCCTTGGGTGGCTCCGCCGGGCACCTCTCCTGCCGTCTGCCACACAGCACAACATGGGACTGTGTGTACAGGAAACCTGTGACTCTGGTGTCGTCACAGTCTGCATACAACATGGGACTGTGTGTACAGGAAACCTGTACTTCAGGTGTCATTACAGTCTGCATACAACCTGGGACTGTGTGCACAGGAAACCTGTCTTTCAGGTGTCGTCATAGTCTGCATACAACAAGGAACTGACGCATACTTCAAGACCTTGTCCAGCACATGGCTGCCACCGATGACAGTGAGCAATTTCTGATTGATCTACTCTCCATGGCAGAACTTAGACACGAACAGTTCAGTACGCTGTATACAGTATTTAGATGGCAAACTCATTCCCCCCGCTTTCTTTTCACCTCCCTCCCTTCCACGCATTTCCCTCTGTTAGTTAGTGTTGTTTAAAGTAAATCCTCTTTTTTTTTTTTTTTTTTTGTATAACATGCCAACTTTTCATCATTTTTATCCTCTGTCTAATGTCATCACACAGCGAGTAAACTTCCACTCAAGAACAGGACAAGACGTGAAGATTTTTTTTTTTCAAAAAGTAAACGATAACAGTACAGGGCCTCTTTCACCGGATTCCCCCTGGTATTCTACATCTTCTGACCACTTAAAAATGAGACTGAAACGCTGAAGGTCGAAATATGACACAGACAAAAATAAAACATCAGAATTAAGCCAGAAATCAATCTAACTGTTCATTTTTTTTGTTGTTTTCTAAAATAATTATCTGAAACAAAAATAATACTGATGAGGTAATTTGCTGATACAAGATGCCTGCTACCATGTACCAAATTCTTGGTTAACTGTTAAAAGCCATGTTATTCTTCTATAAAAGACAAGCAACAGAAAGGTTGAAAGATTTTCAAAATTGAAAGAAAACTGGAAGAGACTGCAGCATCATTGGACACAGCCAAATGACAAACACTTTTCATGCATGCTGCAATGTGTGGGGAATAGTTTTGTACATATTTTTCTTTTTATATTCATCATTTCTGACATATGAAGAACATGCACTTGTCAAAAGTCACTTGTCTGTTTTGTACTGTATTTTAAGTAACTGTGACTTTGAACTCTGCTGTATGTGCTTATTTGTAATTTGGCTGTGATGAACTGCATCAAAAAAACGTCAGCAGGCAGACTGCTATCAAATGCAGGCGATGGTACTCACAACTTCCGGCGTGTCCTCCTCTGCTTTCTCTGCTCCCCCTTCTGTCTGGTCCAAAGGCAAGGAGCTCTCCAAATCCTTCCCCAGAATCTGAAAGAATAATACAACAACAAATAAAGCTCCTTTTGCGATATACCACCTTTAGGAGCTTGTGCTGGGATACCTTTGTGGATGTAGTAACTAAATGACTGAAACTTGCTACCAAATGATGGAAACTTGCTGCAAAATGACTGAAACTTGCTGCAAAATGATTGAAACTTACTGCAAAATGACTGAAACTTGCCACAGAATGACTGAAACTTTCCACAAAATAACTACAGCTTGCTATGAAAAATTATAGACTTGCCATAAAAATGAGCGAAACTTGCCACACAATGACTGAAACTTGCCACACGACTGAAACCTACCAATGAATGACTGAAACTTGCCACAAAATGACTGAAACCTGCCAATGAATGACTGAAATTTGCCACAAAATGACTGAAACCTGCCAATGAATGATTGAAACTTGCCACAAAACTGACTGAAACCTGCCACATGCAGGACCTGGAGGGCCAGGTTGTGAGACCAGGCCAGCCCCAAGCCGAGGTCTGGCAGACAATGGAAAGCTCAGGAGGCAGTGGACGTGGCAAAGGAAAACCCTGAATTCTGAGTAATGAGAAAGCACACACAGATCAACAGACATGGGCTGGGGTCAACAGAAAAGAAGTAGCGATCCATGGCGGAAGGGAAAGCGAAGACAGACCAGGTAGTCCAGGAGATACAGACAGAACAGGATGTCGAAGGAAGCCAGATGACCATTCAGCAAGGTCAACACGGGCAGTGGACAATGGTCGAATAGTGAACTCCTAGGAAGCCTCAGCTCAGTTGAAATACGGCAAATGGCTTCTCTTAGGAAAGCTCCATCCTGCGATCTGCAAATAAACCCCTGCCCTTCAATGCAGTCCTGGTGAAATGGAGAAAATCAGATGACCCCCGCATATCCATTTTGTCAGGCAAACAGTGGAACCTCTCTCCTCAGGTCATGCAAAGCAGGGACGATACAAGTGGAGACACGAACCAAGTACTTAAGAAGATGACATGCAATTAGGTCTGCCAGAGTTAAAACCAGAAGCACCAGCTCTGCAACCTAAAGGTAAAACAGGGGATACCTTGTCCACAGTGTGCTCTGTGGCCTAAAGGTTAACAGGGGGATACCTTGTCAACAGTGTGCTCTACGACCTAAAGGTTAACAGGGGATACCTTGTCACAGTGTGCTCTGTGACCTAAAGGTAAACAGGGGATACCTTGTCAACAGTGTGCTCTGTAAACAGGGGATACCTTGTCCACAGTGTGCTCTACAACCTAAAGCTAAACAGGGGATACCTTGTCCACAGTGTGCTCTACAACCTAAAGGTAAACAGGGGATACCTTGTCCACAGTGTGCTCTACAACCTAAAGGTAAACAGGGGATACCTTGTCCACAGTGTGCTCTACAACCTAAAGGTAAACAGGGGATACCTTGTCCACAGTGTGCTCTATGACCTAAAGGTAAACAGGGAACACCTTGTCCACAGTGTGCTCTACAACCTAAAGGTAAACAGGGGATACCTTGTCCACAGTGTGCTCTACAACCTAAAGGTAAACAGGGGATACCTTGTCCACAGTGTGCTCTACAACCTAAAGGTAAACAGGGGACACCTTGTCCACAGTGTGCTCTACAACCTAAAGGTAAACAGGGAACACCTTGTCCACAGTGTGCTCTACAACCTAAAGGTAAACAGGGGATACCTTGTCCACAGTGTGCTCTACAACCTAAAGGTAAACAGGGGATACCTTGTCCACAGTGTGCTCTACAACCTAAAGCTAAACAGGGGATACCTTGTCCACAGTGTGCTCTATGACCTAAAGGTAAACAGGGGATACCTTGTCCACAGTGTGCTCTACAACCTAAAGGTAAACAGGGGATACCTTGTCCACAGTGTGCTCTACAACCTAAAGGTAAACAGGGGATACCTTGTCCACAGTGTGCTCTACAACCTAAAGGTAAACAGGGATACCTTGTCCACAGTGTGCTCTACGACCTAAAGGTTAACAGGGGATACCTTGTCAACAGTGTGCTCTGTGACCTAAAGGTAAACAGGGGATACCTTGTCAACAGTGTGCTCTGTAAACAGGGGATACCTTGTCCACAGTGTGCTCTACAACCTAAAGCTAAACAGGGGATACCTTGTCCACAGTGTGCTCTACAACCTAAAGCTAAACAGGGGATACCTTGTCCACAGTGTGCTCTACAACCTAAAGGTAAACAGGGGATACCTTGTCCACAGTGTGCTCTATGGCCTAAAGGTAAACAGGGGATACCTTGTCCACAGTGTGCTCTATGGCCTAAAGGTAAACAGGGGATACCTTGTCCACAGTGTGCTCTACGACCTAAAGGTAAACAGGGGAACACCTTGTCCACAGTGTGCTCTACAACCTAAAGGTAAACAGGGAACACCTTGTCCACAGTGTGCTCTACAACCTAAAGGTAAACAGGGAACACCTTGTCCACAGTGTGCTCTACAACCTAAAGGTAAACAGGGGATACCTTGTCCACAGTGTGCTCTACAACCTAAAGGTAAACAGGGGATACCTTGTCCACAGTGTGCTCTACAACCTAAAGGTAAACAGGGGATACCTTGTCCACAGTGTGCTCTACAACCTAAAGGTAAACAGGGGATACCTTGTCCACAGTGTGCTCTACAACCTAAAGGTAAACAGGGGACACCTTGTCCACAGTGTGCTCTACGACCTAAAGGTAAACAGGGAACACCTTGTCCACAGTGTGCTCTACACCTAAAGGTAAACAGGGGACACCTTGTCCACAGTGTGCTCTACTACCTAAAGGTAAACAGGGAACACCTTGTCCACAGTGTGCTCTACAACCTAAAGGTAAACAGGGGATACCTTGTCCACAGTGTGCTCTACAACCTAAAGGTAAACAGGGGATACCTTGTCCACAGTGTGCTCTACAACCTAAAGGTAAACAGGGGATACCTTGTCCACAGTGTGCTCTACAACCTAAAGGTAAACGGGATACCTTGTCCACAGTGTGCTCTACAACCTAAAGGTAAACGGGATACCTTGTCCACAGTGTGCTCTACAACCTAAAGGTAAACGGGATACCTTGTCCACAGTGTGCTCTAAGATCTAAACAGGGGATACTTTGTCTACAGTATCCTCTACGACCTAAAGGTAAACAGGGGATACCTTGTCTACAGTGTGCTCCAAGATCTAAACAGGGGATACTTTGTCTACAGTATCCTCTACGACCTAAAGGTAAACAGGGGATACCTTGTCCACAGTGTGCTCTACAACCTAAAGGTAAACAGGGAACACCTTGTCCACAGTGTGCTCTACAACCTAAAGGTAAACAGGGGATACTTTGTCTACAGTATCCTCTACGACCTAAAGGTAAACAGGGGATACCTTGTCCACAGTGTGCTCTACAACCTAAAGGTAAACAGGGAACACCTTGTCCACAGTGTGCTCTACAACCTAAGGTAAACAGGGGACACCTTGTCCACAGTGTGCTCTACAACCTAAAGGTAAACAGGGAACACCTTGTCCACAGTGTGCTCTACGACCTAAAGGTAAACAGGGGATACCTTGTCCACAGTGTGCTCTACAACCTAAAGGTAAACAGGGGATACCTTGTCCACAGTGTGCTCTACAACCTAAAGGTAAACAGGGGATACCTTGTCCACAGTGTGCTCTATGGCCTAAAGGTAAACAGGGAACACCTTGTCCACAGTGTGCTCTACAACCTAAAGGTAAACAGGGGATACCTTGTCCACAGTGTGCTCTATGGCCTAAAGGTAAACAGGGGATACCTTGTCCACAGTGTGCTCTATGGCCTAAAGGTAAACAGGGGACACCTTGTCCACAGTGTGCTCTACAACCTAAAGGTAAACAGGGGACACCTTGTCCACAGTGTGCTCTACAACCTAAAGGTAAACAGGGGATACCTTGTCCACAGTGTGCTCTACAACCTAAAGGTAAACTGGGGATACCTTGTCCACATGTGCTCTACGACCAGAAGGTAAACAGGGGATACCTTGGCCACTTAAAGATAAACTGGGGATACCCCTGGCCACTTAACGGTAAACAGGGGATACCTTGGCCACCGTGTCCTCCATAATCTTCTCCACCTCGAGGAACAGGGCGCTGGGCTGTTCTGCGGCATCCACCTTCTTCAGCGTGCCGAACCGTGTGAACCACTTGTTGTCATCTTGGGCCAGCTGTCTTGGAATGCTGTCAGTCTGCACACACACACACACACGCACGCACGCACGCACGCACGCAAGCACGCACGCACGCACGCGCACACACACACACACACACACACACACACACACACACACACACACGCAAACATTTACAAACATGGCTACAAACACCGTACACACAAAGGAATGTGTGTGTGTGTCTATACATATATACATTCAATGCCTGCCTATCTTGCGCTGAAGAGATCTATGCTAAATGAGAAACTCGTTCATTTTCATCATCCTATTTTTGTTTATGTCTTGCCTGAAGAAGACCTAAGAGGTTGAAATGCGTTGTGTTTTGTCTTGTGACTCACTTGTCCATGTTTTTCTCTTGGCGGTTCGCTAACATTTATTTAAGATTTGTTTAGATTTCCGCCTGCAGTCGTCTCACTTTGCAACTATATATATATATATATATATATATATATATATATATATATATATATATATATATATATATATATATCAACACACAAACATTTACACACAGACGCTAAAAGGTAAAAACACAGATTTCTTCTTCCCCGTGATGTATTATTCCAAGTCATATGTGTGTGCATGTGTAAGCAAATCTGTACATGTATGAGTGTAAATGCACACGCTCCCATGTCTGTGAAAAGACGACTGGTTTGATAAGATGTGTGCATGTGTGTGGGGGAGGGGGGGGGGGGTGGAGGGGGAGCTGGTGGTGGGTTGTAATGGATGGTGGGAACGTTCGTGATGAAAGCCATTGTAGCTTTACAGTGTCACAATCTGTGTGAACGTGTACATGTTTAGACTAGTGTGCTGTAAAGCGGTCAGAACCCTCTATTCGGCATTACGCGCCGCATGTGTACATCATCATTATAATTATTGTTTTCACTATCATCATCAATATCAACATCACCATCAGTATCATTACCACTACTATAATTATTACTAAAATGTTTGTTATTATCAGTATTATCATTATTACTAAACTTGTTACTATCATAATTCTGACGACTGTTATGATTGTATCCACAACATCACAAGGTTCCCCCCCCCCCCCCCCCCCCCCTTCCAGTCCCGCCTTACTTTTGCTGCAGCTGATCCTGCTCCCCGGCCGGGGGTCACTCACAGACCCCGCCTTCTCCTGTCTCCCCGCCGCTGAGGCGCTGCCGTCTGTCGGCAGGCTGGTGTCTTCGTTGACTGCCTCTCTCTCTCTCCGAAACTTCTGACAGACAAAAGATGGGCAGACGATCCTCATCCGTTTGTCACAAAACAGCAAGGACCGCTCCATACGCACTATAAAAATAGGCTCTGCTGATGATTGGTGCCCCTGTCCATTTTAAAGCACACCTATTGGCTGGATTGCCATCACTAGAAACACATGTTACCTGTCCCACTGCCTGATGTCTATGTCCTGTTTATTCAGGCCACGCACTACACGGCTGTTAAGGATGGTGAGTGGGGAGAATGTCACCAAGTGCTGAAGACAGGACAGTAAAGGATGGGGAGTATGTCACCAAGTGCTGAAGAAGGGACAGTAAAGGATGGGGAGTATGTCACCAAGTGCTGAAGACAGGACAGTAAAGGATGGGGAGTATGTCACCAAGTGCTGAAGACAGGACAGTAAAGGATGGGGAGTGGGGAGTATGTCACCAAGTGCTGAAGACAGAACAGTAAAGGATGGGAAGTATGTCACCAAGTGCTGAAGACAGGACAGTAAAGGATGGGGAGTATGTCACCAAGTGCTGAAGACAGGACAGTAAAGGATGGGGAGTATGTCACCAAGTGCTGAAGACAGGACAGTAAAGGATGGGGAGTATGTCACCAAGTGCTGAAGACAGGACAGTAAAGGATGGGGAGTATGTCACCAAGTGCTGAAGACAGGACAGTAAAGGATGGGGAGTATGTCACCAAGTGCTGAAGACAGGACAGTAAAGGATGGGGAGTGGGGAGTATGTCACCAAGTGCTGAAGACAGGACAATAAAGGATGGGGAGTGGGGAGTATGTCACCAAGTGCTTAAGACAGGGCAGTAAAGGATGGGGAGTATGTCACCAAGTGCTTAAGACAGGGCAGTAAGGATGGGGAGTATGTCACCAAGTGCTGAAGACAGGACAGTAAAGGATGGGGAGTATGTCACCAAGTGCTGAAGACAGGACAGTAAAGGATGGGGAGTATGTCACCAAGTGCTGAAGACAGGACAGTAAAGGAGGGGGAGTATGTCACCAAGTGCTGAAGACTAGACAGTAAAGTATGGGGAGTGGGGAGTATGTCACCAAGTGCTGAAGACAGGGCAGTAAAGGATGGGGAGTATGTCACCAAGTGCTGAAGACAGGACAGTAAAGGATGGGGAGTGGGGAGTATGTCACCAAGTGCTGAAGACAGGACAGTAAAGGATGGGGAGTATGTCACCAAGTGCTGAAGACAGGACAGTAAAGGATGGGAGTGGGGAGTATGTCACCAAGTGCTGAAGAGACAGGACAGTAAAGGATGGGGAGTATGTCACCAAGTGCTGAAGACAGGACAGTAAAGGATGGGGAGTATGTCACCAAGTGCTGAAGACAGGACAGTAAAGGATGGGGAGTATGTCACCAAGTGCTGAAGACAGGACAGTAAAGGATGGGGAGTATGTCACCAAGTGCTGAAGACAGGACAGTAAAGGATGGGGAGTATGTCACCAAGTGCTGAAGACAGGACAGTAAAGGATGGGGAGTATGTCACCAAGTGCTGAAGACAGGACAGTAAAGGATGGGGAGTATGTCAACAAGAGCTGAAGACAGCACAGTAAAGTATGGGGAGTATGTCACCAAGTGCTGAAGAGAGGACAGTAAAGGATGGGGAGTGGGGAGTATGTCACCAAGTGCTGAAGACAGGACAGTAAAGGGATGGGGAGTATGTCACCAAGTGCTGAAGACAGGACAGTAAAGGATGGGGAGTATGTCACCAAGTGCTGAAGACAGGACAGTAAAGGATGGGGAGTAGTATGTCACCAAGTGCTGAAGACAGGGCAGTAAAGGATGGGGAGCATGTCACCAAGTGCTGAAGACAGGACAGTGAAGGATGGGGAGTGGGGAGTATGTCACCAAGTGCTGAAGACAGGACAGTAAAGGATGGGGAGTGGAGAGTATGTCACCAAGTGCTGAAGACAGGACAGTAAAGGATGGGGAGTATGTCACCAAATGCTGAAGACAGGGCACCAGAGGTTCACCCACAAAAGACAGAGAAGTCAACCAGACTGTTGCTAGCAGGGACCTCAGTGAGTTGTGGTCAGCGTTGGTTAAATACCAACAGAAACATTTTACACACACTTCAAGTGAGTCTCACTGCTTCATCACATCCGTGACAGGGCAAAGAGAAACACATACAGCATTGTGGAATGGGTCCGTTTACAACTTCACCAAATAAAAAAAAAAAAAAATAACAGCATCACTAATGACCCCCACACACACACACACTTCCGCCCCCTCCCTGTTACTTACTTGGCTGTTCACTGGCTCTCTTGATGCAGACCTCGTCATCAATATCTAACAGGATGACAACGTCGATGCCACTGGTGGGCTCGGAAGGTGGGGGCGTGGGTCGGGGGTCAGGGACCAGGCTGGACTTGCGGGACTTGGTCTTCATGGCCTGCTTCAGGTTCTCCTTGGCGTTGGCATCGTAGCCGCTTAGCGCGCCTTCTCCAGGATCTTGGCCTGGTTGTAGTTCTGAGGGTAGCCATCAATGACCCAGCCCGTGCCCTCAGGAACACGCCTGGGATAACAGGGACCACAGGGAGATAACCCTCACAGGCTTGTGACATCATCGACTGTATAGCATCAAGGACACTCTTAGGATAATGGGAACCATAGACAGATAATCATCACTGATTTACATCAGTTATCTACCCTGTACTTTCAGTGAGACACCTGGGATGATAGGAACCAAAGAGAGATGACCATTACAGGTTTACCTGAATTATCTACCCTGTACCTTCAGGGACATGCCAGGAGTCACAGACACCACACAGAGATCACAAGCGCACAGATTTTGGAATCAAGTCATGACACCCTTTCATCACTAGGCAATGACAAACTTCATTGACACTATCATGAATGTGTTCTCTGAAGCATGTCATATGTTTAATGACACTACACTTTGACAAAAATTGATGACAGTTGTTACAAGTAGAGAAGCAGTAGCTCTACTCTGTTTTGTTGGCCACAGTGTTTGCGTTTACCTTCATATACACAAACTAACAAAAAAAACTGTTGTTTTTCCAAACGAAAGAGACAAATAAGTTACAAGATAAAACATGATGCTTTTTGGCCTTTTTGGTCTTCTGCAGGCAAGACAACGTACAAGACAATGAAAATGAAGAATGAACCACCACTTATCTCCTCAAACTGAATGCAAAATGGATGTGTTCCCAATTTGAGGAGACAAGTGATTGTTCATTCTTCGTTTTCCATCTCCATTTTGCACCAATTTTGAGGCGATAAGAGATTGTTTGTTCTTCATTTTCACTGCCTTGAATGTTATTTGTCTTGCCTGAAGAAGACTACAGAGGTCGCAGAGCATTGTGTTTTGTCTTGTAATTGTTTGTCTCTTTCGGTCAACAGAACAGTAATTTTTCTTTTAAGTTTATTTCAGTGTCTACCTGCAGTCAACTCACTTGCAAACTAATCTTCATATACAGAAAGTTGACACTGACATTCAACAATAATAACAGAAGTAGGATCTGTATTAAGTTCTCTATGGATGAGCACGACAGCTCAAGATACTACAAAACTGGAAAAATACTAAGAAATCTAAGGAAAAAAAAGCAACTAAATGCCACTTCAGTAAAAAAGAAAATACACTGGTCTCTACATCTCGCCAATCCCCACATCCCCCCCACTCTCTCATACTATCCACACATGCCCATGGAGTCATAGTTTGTGCTGAGTTACATCATCGGTTGGAGACCAGGTTTCTTCCCAACAGTTAATGGCTGGCCTCTGGAAGTGCTCCCTAAAAACAGGGATCTGCAGGCCACTAGGGAGACTATAGTCCCCCCCTCCTGGACCTCCCTTTTGAACTGGATCCGTGACACAAATCCACATGTTAACGGTTTGTCCTTTTGTAAACACATTCCATCTTCCCCCAGTTTCATTTAAGTAACTTAGATAGCTTGTTGACAGTACAGACCCAGCTCTGCCCTGTAACCCAGACCCTCACACAAGATCCTCAACAAAATGTTACAGATTCAATGTTGGGCCACTTTCCATCCTGTTTTCTTCTCATCTGTTTACTCATTCTTGAGTCATCTTCTTCACAGACAGACAGACAGACCAACCAACAGACGCAGGGATAACATGACCCAACAGACCCGAGGGGGCAGCAACACACACTCCCACAACCTCAACACAGCACGGCCAGTTTTCATGCTGAAGGTTGCTTCTCTTTCAACCGTTGGAAGCAACAGTCTCAGTCTGCTGGGGTCATGTGGTGACCTAACGTCGGCCGACTCACTTGATGGCGTCCACCAGGATGTCCACCACGATCTGGTCGTCCACCGGTCTCCCCTTCTTCAGGAACTTCATGGCCTTGGAGCCCAGCTTGTTGCGCACTGATGGCTGCGGACAGAACCATCCACACACTGGTGCTGACAGAACCATCCACACACTGGTGCTGACAGAACCATCCACACACTGGCGCTGACAGAACCATCCACACACTGGCGCTGACAGAACAGGTGCTGACAGAACCATCCACACACAGAACCATCCACAGACTGGTGCTGACGTACAGGCACACACGGTGTTAGGAGGGATGACTAAACCAGTAGCACTGGCTTTTGTTTTCATAGTGCCACATTCAAACAACACACGCAACACTCTATGTTATTTAAACATATGTACATCACACTGGTGCTTGCTATATGTTGTCACAGATGTTTGAACAACAGCACTGATTTTGTGCTCATATTGTGACATATACATAACACCAGTAACACAGACATGCCATCACAAAATATGTCAAATAATGGCAGTGATTTTTGTGTTCATATCATGACATCTACATAACAACTTTTATACAATATGTTGTCATAAAATCGGTCTGCATATAACATCCACACATTTCTACTGAAGTCCTGAGAGAGGCCTTTGGGGTCGACTAACACCACACCATGATTGGTTTGAAACACGGGGGATTTTTTGGTAGCCTGCCATTGTACAAAAGTGAAACCTGCAGTCACACAAAAGCTCATCTGTTAGCCTGCAATCATGTAAAAGCTTACAAAAGCCAACAGGTGTGTAAAAAGAATCTTCTCTTAGCCTGCAGTTGTTCAAAACAATCTCTCAGCCTTAAGTTGCACAAATGTGATCTTCTAGACAGCAGTTGTACACAGACATCATTCAATTCAAAACAGACATAAAGAAAAAATATGATTGTTACAACATGCAGCGCACATCTAATGGATGGTTGACCTTTCAGTGACCACCACTTCTACCTGCCCCAAGGCAAGGCCAATTGGTGTCCGACAGGATGACCTGAACCATTACTGTCGCATTCAAGTAAACACTTCAGCTGTTATCCTTAAAACATCCAGCATTAAAAAAAAAAAAAAAAAATGTTCATATTTCCTTACTTCAAAATATCCACCATACCTTTCTGTCATTATCGAGGTCACTTTGATAGTTTGGAACACAACAAATCATCGCCATTTTCAAGTGTTATCAGTATCAAAGACCATGCACTTTTTCAATCAAGTCTAAGGATGAAAAATAAAACAATGAATACCTAAGACCATCTACCATCTACTTTTTTCAGTCAATTTAAGGATGTTAAACAACAAAACAATGAATACAACCATAATGACAGGTTAGATGCAGTAGGATGTTAGCGAGGGTTCAGCCAGTAGCATGAAACAGCAGACAGCTCTCTCCATAGAACAGTGTCAGGCACAGACAACAGCGCAAAGTCCCATGAACAATACAAGGCATACACATCCGTCAACAGACAAATAGATGGTGGTAACACCCTCCCCCCTCAACAGACAGTAGATGGTGGTAACACCTTCCTCCCTCAACAGACAGTAGATGGTGGTAACACCTTCCTCCCTCAACAGACAGTAGATGGTGGTAACACCTTCCTCCCTCAACAGACAGTAGATGGTAGTAACACCCTCCCTCCTCAACAGACAGTAGATGATGGTAACACTCTCCCCCCCTCAACAGACAGTAGATGGTGGTAACACCCTCCTCCCTCAACACACAGTAGATGGTGGTAACACCCTCCTCCCTCAACACAGTAGATGGTGGTAACACCCTCCTCCCTCAACACACAGTAGATGGTGGTAACACCCTCCTCCCTCAACACACAGTAGATGGTGGTAACACCCTCCTCCCTCAACACACAGTAGATGGTGGTAACACCCTCCTCCCTCAACAGTAGATGTTGGTAACACCCCTCCCCCCTCAACAGACAGCAGATGGTGGTACACCCTCCTCCCTCAACACACAGTAGATGGTGGTAACACCCTCCTCCCTCAACAGACAGCAGATGGTGGTAACGCCCTCCTCCCGCAACAGACAACACATGCTGTAAGACCCCCATCCCTCAACAGACAGTAGATGGTGGCAACGCTCCCAATACCTCAGTAAACAAAGAGATGTCGGTAACGCTTCTTTGTCTTCAGCTATAGAGGTTGGAGTGTGGTAATGAGGCCAGATACAAACTGTTCCCTCCTTTCCCACCGTCATTTTTTTTCTGATGGACATGCGAGTTGGGGGAGAAAATGAAACAGACTCCCTGTCACTCATTTTTTAATGGAAATAAGTGAGAGATGGCGTGGAAAAAAAAAGGAAAAAAGGAAACGAAGGACAGAAAGAAAGGAGAATCAAGAACTGTGAGGGGGAAAACAAAAAAGAAATGAAAGAAAAGAAGAGAAGGAAAGGAAGAAGAAAAAGGGAGAAAGAAACCAAGATACGAAAGCAGTCATAGAAACAGCTGCAGCCATCAGCAAGGGTACAAAAGAAGTCAGGAAAACTAGAGTCGTGCTGAACTGGGATCAGTTCGTCCATACCACATAATAGCGG
>JADBJO010007708.1:37500-65000 GCA_016801955.1 Conus betulinus | reverse complement strand
GCAAAGCCAGGGACCAGAGAGATAATTGTAGATATTAATGGTATTATGAGTGACCTAACATAGCAAAGCCAGGGACCAGAGAAATGATTGCAGATGTTAATGGCATTATGAGGGACCTAATATAACAAAGCCAGAGACAAGAGAAATAATTACAGACATTCATGGTATTATGCGGAACCTAACATAGCAAAGCCAGGGACCAGAGATAATTATTGATATTAATGGTATTACGAGGGACCAGAGATAATTACTGATATTAATGGTATTACGAGGGACCTAACATAGCAAAGCCAGGGACGAGAGATAATTATTGATATTAATGGTATTATGAGGGACCTAACATAGCAAAGCCAGGACAAAAGATAATTATAGATATTAAAGGCACTATGAGGGGGCCAACACTGCAAAGCCATGAGGCCTGAGACAGCAGAGCCTGGAACTAAAAAGGTTATTTGAAGACAATGATGGGAGGTAACTGTAGATCACAACATCATTAAATAGGACCTGGACACAACAAAGCCAGGAACTAGAGAGGTATCTAGGATCATGACGTGAGGTAATTGTGGATGATAGTGACATTACAAGGGACCTAACACAACAGAGCCAGGAACTGTGCTCATTATTTCAAGGCTAATGGCACCTTGATCTCTGTTCCTACATCCACTGTCACATTCAACTGCTATGATTCATCATCACCATCACAATATATCTTCCAGGATTCACACACCATCAGCATCACTATCTACCATTCACTCATCAACAACAACCTATCATTCAGTCAGTCAGTCATCAATGACATCATCATCTATCATTCACTCACCTGCTGATGGTCGTTCTGATGCTGAGGTCTCTCTCTGTTCCTGCTCCTGAAATAAAGTCAGACAGAGCCTGTGCAGCTTTGCAGACAACCACATCCACTGTTCAGTCTAATGTTCCAAATGCTGTCATCACAGCAGGCACACACACCAATGTTAATGAACAAGCAGGTGACCTGTACCTAGCATGTTCATGGGGCTGCTCGGTGTTTTATACAAGGGCATTCCCAAGGACTTCATCTTCAATCATAATACATTCATTAAAAATTAAAGTGAGGGTGGGGAGGAGGCCCTCAGTTTCCTGCTAGGTGGCACAGTAGCAAACACCAAGGGGCAGGGGGCAAATCTTTGAGGGACACTGATGTGAGAGGTCAGCGTCAGGCAGTGGCGCCAATCTTCCAGCCATTTGGGGGCTGCCTATGCTGCCAGGGGATGGTTCCTAGAGGTGGGGGGGTGGTCCTCAATGGAGCATTTGGGGGTGGCACAGTGGGCACACCTCTCTGGGGTTGGGCGAAAAAAATTGCCCTCTTGGCTGTAGTCAGCAATGGACCATAGAAGGGACTTCTGCATCGCTTGGGAGGTGTTTCTTCTTTGAGGCGGCCTCAAGCAGCACAGGACATTCCTCACACAAGCATAAACAGGCTGCCTGGTGGCCCTGAAGCCAGGTCTTTAGGGGAGAAAGAGGCGAAGAAAACCGATGCCCATCATCAGCCGACCAACACCACAAAGCGAACCAGAGTTCAAAGGGAACCAGAGCCAAGAGAGCAAGAGACAACATTCCGCATCCTGAACCAGACCATACCTACTGCCATTGATGACAGCAGCCACAAAAAAATAAGACTTTGGTCGGTGAATATGCATGTCCTCAAGGGCCTCCTGCTAATAGGACATTACTCTCAACCTTCAACTTGACTTCGCGGGCCTCAATGAAACAACAAAGCTGTACTTGGTGACTGATATGACTTCAGATGTTTGCTGAAAGGTTGCCAATACACAGTGGACAAGGACAGCATGTTAGTGGCCAATCATGATCAGTAAAGGCATGATGAGCTGTAGAATTCAGTATCTCCGACAGCCGTGTCAGCCATCAGCACACAGACTGGGCTGTATGGCAGTGGCATGGTGACATGGACGAAGAGACACGCCCCACTGATGCAAGACCAATTTCATTTTCCACTTTTCACCAGACTGCAGGAGGCGCCCCGGGTGCTAGTCCTTCAGATGAGACACAAAGTTGTGGTGCTGTCTTCAGCACGCACCTGGTGGAGGTCAGAGAACCTGTGACAACAAGGATGCTGGTTCTGGCAACATTCTGTTCAAAGTCCTTCTGGATGGAAGCTGGTTCTTCTTAACGCCGGAGTAAAATCCTTCTGGATGGAAGCTGGTTCTTCTTAACGCCGGAGTAAAATCCATCTGGACAAGAGTTGGTTCTGGCAACATTCTGTTCCAAACTTCACTGGAATCTACGTGGGTTCTGGCAACATTGTGTACCAAACTTCACTGGAACCTTCATGGGTTCTGGCAACATTGTATACCAAACTTCACTGGAACCTATGTGTGTAGTGGCAACATTCATTTCAAACCTTCACTGGAACCTACGTGGGTTCTGGAAACATTGTGTACCAAACTTCACTGGAACCTACATGGGTTCTGGCAACATTGTGTACCAAACTTCACTGGAATCTACATGGGTTCTGGCAACATTGTGTACCAAACTTCACTGGAACCTCGGTGGGTTCTGGCAACATTCTGTACCAAACTTCACTGGAACCTATGTGGGTTCTGGCAACATTGTGTACCAAACTTCACCCAAACCTATGTGGGTTCTGACAACATTTTATACCAAACTCCACTGGGATGGAGCTGGTTCAGACAACATTCTGTTTAAAAGAACCTATCTAAACAAGCATGGGATCTGGCAACAGTCTGTACAAAATGCAGTTGGAGAGGCGGGGGTTCTGGCAATATCTGTGCACAAAAATCTACCTGAACAGGAGTTAGTTCTCACACAAACCACACCAAAATTCACCGGGACTCAAATTCAATTCAGGCAACATTCAGTATCCAAATCCACACAGGGACTGGAACTGGTTCTCACAACATTGTGTACAACCAAACCCTACTTGAATAGGAGTGAGTTTGGACCAAATTCTGTTCCAAAGTCTATTCGAACAGGAGTTGACTCTGGCAGCATTTTGTACCAAATTCCTCTAGGACAGGCCATAACAATATTAATCACAGACAGAAAAAAGCACACAAGTGTGTGACACTGCAACGTGGCAAGAGAGTTTGTATGGGAAAATCAGTCTAAATTCACTGACTGACTGACAGCTGCCATGGTGAACAACTGATACACAGTACAATGCAATGTGATAAAATCACTGACACACAACTGGCATGATGAACAACTGATACACAATATAATGCCATGTGACAAAATACTGACACACAACTGACATGATGAACAACTGATACACAGTACAATGCCATGTAACAAAATCACTGACACACAGCTGTTGTGATGAAACAGCTCAGACACTGCAACACACCCGACCACACACTGAAATCCAAGACAAAAGTCTAAGTCCGACGACTAGCACTCCTAAACCTGCATTAAGTTTCCTCCTCTGTCTGCCCTGAGGGAGCTGCGAGGGGGGGACCACTGACCTGAGTGACCTCCATCATCTCGTTGTTCTTGTGGGCCTCCACTGCTTCATTGACCAGATCATCAGCGTCCAGTATGACCACCCGGTGGTCTGAAACATGGTGACATGCCATGACTGATGGTACTGTCAGCTCATGGAACAAAACAGAGCGTAGCAGAATGAAGAAAATCGGGAATACCCTATGCTCAGAACACAGCTTTCACTGCTAACACACACATAAAGCTTGTCAAAACAAAGCTGCCACCACAGATGCACACAAAGCAGGTCAGAACATAGCTTTCACTGCTGACACACACAAAGCAGACCAGAACACAGCTTTCACTGCTGACACACACAACGTTCAGGCCTTACCCCAGTCAGCCCTATGCCTGAGCAATGGTCACATGCCGCTGAACAGTGTCATGAATCTGCATCCAAGCATTGTTCAGGCCACACAGCTGATGTACCCAATCATTTTTACACCAACAACTATCCAGCAAACAGCTGGCAAATCTGACACAGTTGGAATGAAAGATATTTTACATGTATTATCTTAAAGTTTCCAGTTTTTTTTTTTTTTTTTTACATAAATGGGGACTGTTGCTTACATTTGAACCTGGAGTTATCAAAAGAATAACAGACCAAACTAAATTGAATTTTCAACATCAATAAATAAATTGTCAACATATTGCATACCAATTTGTTTTAAATAAAAAAAAAATCATGTCAAGTTTTTCAAATCTTAGAAAAATAATATCCTAAACACTAGAGTTGAAATACCTTGTCCATTAATATAAAAAAAAAAAAAATAGTGCCGATTTTGCATGACATTTTCATTTTAACACGTTGCTACACACAATCTGTTGGGGCTAATCATGTGAATCTGTTCTGGTTGAATTATCTTTGAAACATTAAAATGGAACTAAAGTGCCCCTTCTGTTCTGATCCATGTCATCCTGGCTGGGCAGGACTGGCTGTTCAGCCTGTTAACCCTCTTCTGTATGCACTAACCTGCGCTTACTTCGGCCGAAAACCTGCGGCAAGAGAAGTAACTCTGTGATTTGAACATGGTTACCCAATAAAATAATTTCAAAAATTCCTACGAATATATATGTAGCTATATGATAAGTTTGAAGAATGTCACATGAGCCATTTACTCGGGGGAAAAAAAATCTTCTTCAGAACTTTCTTCTAAATCGTTGTTCATCATATCTGGAACCTCATCCCAGTCAAAATATAGGTCAGACTTCATTACCCAGCACTTTCACTAAGTCTTATGCCATAAATCCTACAAATTACAATATCTTCATCACTAAATCCCATTATAGAACAGCAGAAATCAAGGTTAGCCATGGTGAAAAAAAACAGCATTTGAACCACAAAACTTTAAAAATTCATAACTCGAGAACTACGGCACGTATCTAGTCGCATTTTTTTTTTTGCAAACAGAAGTGAATTGCTAAAGGAAAATAAAAGTCACGTTCTTGCGAGACTTCCTTTTCAATGAGAAACATGGCGTCGCCCATTGTTGCCACATGTTTTACCGGGCGCTGGCAGGCGCTCAGCCTTATGGCAGTGTGATTTCCGGTCGGGCACTAGCGGGTGCATGCTGGTCAAGAGATTTAATGTTGGAAAGGTTGAAAGCGTTAGTAAAAGCAGACCCACTCTCTAACCACTGGCCACTGTCAATCACCTACCCTCCAGCAACTGTTTGACCACGGTGGCTTCCCACTGAATGCTTTCCCCAGAACGCAGGCACGGATGGGGAAGGGAGGGAACTCCGGAGGAGGTGGTGGAGGCTGAAACAAAGAAACATTCATGTGATAGTGGTCTCCCCTTCATGATCTCCACAGCCTACTTGTAGAACCAGACAAACTGTGCACCTCATTTTCAACATCCAGCCCCCCCCTCCCCTCGTGAAGGGAAGAAATGTGAAGTGGTCTGAAAAGTCTATAACTATGGGTCTATTTACGGGTGTTGACAATTTCACACAGTACAGATTCCCTCCCTTTAAAGACTTGCTATCCTGCTACATTTTTTTTTTTTTTGTACATTATTTTATACTCAAGTATATCTACTACTACTAATAATAAGAACAATTTCTATAGCGCCCATCCTAACAACATAAGCTACAGGGCACTTTACACAAGTTTTAGCAATTCAACATCTAAAAAAAAACAAAATATATAAGAACACACACACACACACACACACACACACACACACACACACACACACACAAATTCCACATTCATGAGTCATAAACACACACACACACACACACACACACACACATGCATGCATGCATGCACACACACACACACACACACACTGGAACATAATGTTGCATACATAAACACACACTATATGACCGGTGAACAGCTCTTTTGTACACGAGCAAAGAATGCAAGTGACATGTAGTGTAGTATTTAGTAATAATTCAGGTGGTATCCTGCAACTGGTGATTGAGCAGATATGTTTTAAGTGCAGACTTGAAAGTCGGGAAAGGAGGAGGCATGACGTAGACGGAAAGGGTAGTGAATTCTTCTGTATGCACTTAGCTGCACTGACTTAGGCCAAAAAAACCTGCGGCAAGAGAAGTAACTCCGTAATTTGAACATGGTTACCCAATTTAAAAATTAATTCAAAATAGAGGAAAGAAAATAATGAAATGAAAATAATTTTAAAAATTCCTATGAATGTATATGTAGCTATATGATAAGTTTGAAGAATGTCATATGAGCTATTTACACAGGGAAAAAAAAAAATCTTCTTCTTCAGAACTTTCTTCTAAATCGTTGTTCATCATATCTGGAACCTCATCCCAGTCGAAATCTGGGTCACTCTAAGCTTCATTACCCAGCACTTTCACTAAGTCTTATGCTGTAAATCCTACAAATCACAGTATTCTATAGCGCCCATCCTAACAACATAAGCTACAGGGCACTTTACAAGTTTTAGCAATTCAACATCTAAAAAACAAAATATATAAGAACACACACACACACACACACACACACACACACACAATTCCACATTCATGAGTCATAAACACACACACACACACACACACACACACACACACACACACACACACACACACACACACACACATGCATGCATGCATGCACACACCACACACACACACACACACACACACACACACACACACACACTGGAACATAATGTTGCATACATAAAACACACTATATGACCGGTGAACAGCTCATTTGTAACAAGCAAAGTGTGCAAGTGACATGTAGTAATTTAGTAATAATTCAGGTGGTATCCTGCAACTGTGATTGAGCAGATACATTTTCAAGTCAAGTGAAGTCAAGTCAAGTAAACTTTATTATCTCAATTTGAGAAATTAATTTGTGGTCACACACATTCACAGCAAATAAACAATAATTTAGCCACATTACCCATTTTCTCACATACGACATACATTCATATAGAGGAATTTGGATTTCAATTAAACATCTTCTCGGTTCATGAAATCAATGGACAGGGGAATAAAACTTTGTTTAAATCTGACACTTCTGCATTTAACCGATCGATATCTTCGTCCTGACTGAAGAAGGTCATACTGATTTGCAAGAACGTGGGTCTGGTCACACGTAATCTTCTTCGCTTTACAAACAACACGGCACCTGTATAGCTCACTCAGACTTTTTTCTCTCTCACCAACGATTTTTCCTCCCACGTTCACCACTTTCTCAAGCACATTTCTACTCTTCACAGTGCAGACTTGAAAGTCGGGAAGGAGGAGGAGGCAGGACATAGATGGAAAGGTAGTGAATTCTAGAGTACTGCCACAGAAAATGATGAGAAAAAGACAAGAATTTTGGAAATCAACAATCATGAAAATATCACCAGTAATTAATTATAACAATATGCAGTGTTTGACCATCAGGGAGCAGCATGCTTAAATCATGTTAGTGCTATATAAAAAAAAAAACCTGACAATGGAGGGACATCTAGGAGTCACAACCTGGATGTTGCCCACTCCATTACAGTACAAAGATCTCTGGGCTGAAATATTCACATGTGGGGGGGGGGGGGGGGGGGGGGGGGGGGTCTTCTCTGAAGACCTGCTTTCAAGCTCTTCCTAGTGTTTATCCAAACTACAACTAATAATGCATATTTAGTACAAACTCTGAGCATTCTCAATCAAAGACGATTCCACACATAAACAAACACATGTGTACACAGTCACATAAGCAAATATCATCACATACTGCAACAGAACGGTAAAACACCACCTTCCCAGAAACCCACTGACCGTGGGGGGATGCACGATGCTGTAGAGGCGCTGGATGATATGGCCGACGACAGGATTGCTGCGAGGAGGACCGCCCACTTCAGAAACCTCTGGGGGCTGCCATTCTCCAATCATGTTCTGAAAATACAGTCTTTCTATTGGAATATTGTCAGGCTGAGACTGAGATTGAGAGAGAGAGAGAGAGAGAGAGAGAGAGAGAGAGAGAAGAGAGAGAGAGAGAGACAATGAGAGAGAGAGAGACAAAGACAGAGAGACAGACACAGAGAAAGAGAGAGAAAGAGAAAGAGAGAATGTATGTGATGGTGTGCCCACATATAGAGTATCAGTAGGCATGTGGACATGTGCACATTAGGAGAACACACATTTGTGTCATTAGAACAATGCCCTGTTCACCAGCTCTTCGGTGGCAATAAACATTCGCTGTCCATGGACTAAAACCACAAGCCCTCCACCACTTGCCATCAGCAGGTTCAAATTGTGGGCAGCCACACTCCAACTTCGAGGGATTTTGGAGGCTGAGGGTGTTATGCTTGGAGTTTGTCATAAATGAAGACAATCCCCACCTAACTATGCAGCGCATAACAACATTTTGATGTAGCCTTGGAGTTCTAGCCAATGTCCATTGGTCTGACACAGCCTTAAGCCAAGGCTAGATGGAAGCACTGATGTCACTGATTCCGTCCCACTGTCGGTCCTTGCTCCCTTGGACTGCATGTGAACCTTATCATCCTTCCATTAGCTGGTGGTTCAGCGAGGTGAGGGGAAAAGGGGGTTGGATATTAATGAACCATCAATCAGATCTAGTTGGTGAAAACCCCCATTTCTCTCATAAAAACCTAGAATCCACCATTGAATTGTTGTTTAAAAAAAGATGCATTCCTTCAGGGAAGAAAGGAATTTTCACCCATGGCGGTAGTTTCTCACATACTTACCTGTCTAAATAAACACCTTATCCCCACTTGGCGTGAAACATTGCCCTGCATCAGGATTCCCTTGAAATAAAAAATGGAGAACAGGGAGTTAACTCTACTCAATACCACTAAACCTACATGAGTAACTTCCCTTAGTGAGCTCACAACAATGCATCCTGATGGATTGCATTTTCACCCCTTTTCCACCAAACAGGAGTGGGGAGGGTGTCCTAGCGTTTGGACAGGCAAGAATATCATAGAACTACTCCTAGCAGTAAAGTTCCTTTTCTTCATACTTACTGTCCAAACAAATGCCTGACTATTGAAAAGGATGGTGGGATGAATTCTCACCTGAGGCACTGTCCTAATCCTAAAGCCCACACAAGAATGTAGCTGACTGTAACTCTGACCCAGAGCTTGGACCCATACGGCCAAGCGGCCATAGAGGTCTCAGCTGAAGCCTGGAGCTTCAAGACAAGTCCCTGCTCTCCCTCAAGGCTCTGAAATCCAGTGCAACTGATGCAAGTCCCGTCTGAGTCAATGTCCACACAAAATTCTGGAATAATGAACAGGTCCAAGCCAAATGAGAAAAACTGCAAGCAGAGCTGGCAGATGCCAGGGCGTTCCATGAAGATGATGACTGCAGCAACAACCTCCAAAAGAAGAAGTTTAGTTTCCTTGAATCCTCTTCATTAGTAGACAGTGAAAAAGAACTTGCCACCTGTGAAACAAAGGCAGATCCCAATGAACTTGTATGAGAATCCATTTTAAATGGAACCAACCCCAAGAGGATGTGTTCCCTCACCAAAGAAAAGGACAAAACTGAATTCAATTGATCAGGGTCCAATTTGTGAGCTCATAAGGGAGATCACGTCTGTGTGGGCTCTGTGGTGTTGAGCAGAGTTAGCTCCCCGCTCTCCATTTTTTTTTTTTTTTTTTTAATTTTTTAAAAAGGGAATCCTGATGTATGGTGATGTTCCTTGCCAAGTTGGGACAAGGCATTAGTCTGGACAGGTAAGTTTGAAAAAAGGGAATGTTCGAAATGGGTGAGGTGTTTGACTGGAACCAATGACACTGACCTTGTACTCCATGAAGTCTCCCTCGTCCAGCAGCATCTGGCGTTCCTCTTCCAAGATCTGCTCCGGAGTGGGCTCCCCTGTGTCTACTACTGGTGCGGCCTCATACAGAGGATGGCCACTGACAAACATGCCGTCCAGTCCCGCATCAACTTGGCTGGGAGCAGACTGCACACAATTTTTTTTTTTTTAATCTGCGTCAGCCCATCAGTCATGAGGTCTGTTCACAGATGGGCATTACCTCAGTGGAGTCACGAGGTCTGTTCACAGCAGAGCCTGGAGAACAGCTGACTTGACAAATCTGTAAAATAAGGCCAAGGGGTAGGGTCCAGGGCAATGCCCCGGTGGGGAGGGCCAGGAGGGCAAAGCTCCCTGGCTGAAATGGAATCATGCAGTTTTGAAAACCCATTCGAAGTCTCTCATGATAAGCATATCACTATGCATCAACTAAAGAAACAAAAAAGAAAGTAACTAACTGCGCACACACACACACACACACACACACACACACACACACACACACACACACACACACTAGCATGCACACTTAAAAAAAATTTCTTTTTATAAAAAAAATCAGTTTTTTGTCTCAACAGCCATACATATACCTTAGCAATAAAACCACAATCCCCTTTACTGCAGTCGCCATTATCATGCATCTGATTCCTTGTTCACAACCAAGATGACCACACTACATATCAATTATCCCGGCTGTCACACATTTTAGTACAAACTCCATGCATGTTCGTTTAATAGAAAGTGTGGTGGTGGTGGTGGTGGTTAAAACATTAACACAATCAAGAGTTTGCAGTCCAGTGCTGTTGAACTTCTTGTAGTGCATGCATTCCTAGACGCCGTCAAAACCACGATCAGTGTAGTTCAGCTCTCTTCATAAAGCGAACAAGTAGCAAAGTGCCATTGCCACCCTGTACACTGTCCCAAAACCGCTGATGGAAACTGTTCACTTTAGTCATCTTTTCAGTGCACTGCCATCTCCAACAGTTGACGCCTTTCTCAAACGTAACATCTCACCCCAACTTACAATTTGTGACATGCAAGACATTGTGTTTCCCTGCAGAAGACGAAGCCTGTGTATGACACACAACAAAAAATGGCTGAACAAGTGAAGTTCACCTACATATTTGCCCGCCCCTGAACTAGTGTGATTAATACATGCAGAAGCGCCATGATATACTACAACAGCTCCAGGTGGCATTGCCTCTAACTTGGAATCATGGAAACGTGGAATGGAAAAAAAACAACAACTGGATATGATGTGAGATTCAGGGTGTTTAAGTGTTTCGTGATTTTAGTTTCCCCGTAGACTTTTCCCCCCACTCATATATTCGTTCTTCCTAACTCCTGAAATCAGGCAGTTTTTGTAATGTAAGTCCTCGGATCCAGGACAGTTCTCCAGCCTGGATGTGGATGACCCCAGCTGAGTCATGAGGTGTCCTGACAGAACAGGATCACCTGAATTTACTCATGAAGTCTGAACAGAAAGTTCAGTCATGACACCAGAATTCAGCGCATGGCAATTCTACTTTGTGGGTGAATGAAGCTTGATTTCCAGCTTTCACTGTTGGACTGATCTTGCTCCTCAATCTGTTCTTTCTTATCTTTCATCCTGCTGAATGACACAAGAGTAATCTCCCTTAGAAAGACTTCATACTGAATGACACATATTTTGTATATCCACAAAAATAAAACATCCCATCAAAAACAGGAAAAAAAAGCGTGTGCATATCTGAGCAAGGATAGACAGAAAACAGGACTTACAACTTGGAAGTACTTCAATAATGACCATACTTTGATGAAAGAGAGGGTACAGCTGTCTCTGTTCTTGATCAATACATGATCAGCATTTTCTACCATGTCAATGACATTTCCTTTTTACTTAGATTTTTTTCAAGCTTTCTTTTACATGTACAACACAAGTACATATAGCTGTTCAAAAAACATAACACACAAAAACTATAACTTACAAAAGGAAAAATCAAAGTCATAAGGAAAAAAAGAAAGGTAATACACACATACACACACGCAAACACAAACACATACACACACACTTGCACACAGTGTGTGCCATCCAAAGCGCTCACTTTTCTGTCAGCTGGCGGTACTCCGCCACCTTGCAGGAGAAGTCCACCACCTGAGCCACAATGTCGTAACAGGAGTCGTAGTGACGCCGATACCGCTCCTCTGCCCTCTGGGCGGCGATCTTGTCGTGCAGTTCTTGGGCCTGCTGAATCTCTTCCTTGTTCTCCTCTCTCTGCGCGTGGGCCAGCTCCTGGGGAGGTTGGAAGAAACGTCAGACACACAAACAATCCAAACGGGTCTATCCAATCAAAAGTGACTGAGGTGACAAGATACTCAAACGATCCAAAGGGGTCTATTCAATCAAAAACCACTAAGGCAACAAGACACCTGACAAACTGGTATGCAGAAGCTCTTGATTGCAATTCTGAAAGCTGTCAGTCTGACAGAACAGTTTCCAAACTGTATCGGAGCAGTTTTCCTCCGCCATGGCTTTTGTGCATGTGTCGACAGTCAGCCTTGGCCAGTCTGATCAAGGTGTGCAAAACACACACCTGTTGGGGTGACCTGGTCACTCCGCCTAACAATCAAAGGGCCCGCATGCATGGCACACTCGCTGGTCTATGTCACTCTGGCACACACTGGCTCAGTTTCTCTCTCTCTCTCTCTCTCTCTCTCTCTCTCTCTCTCTCTCACACACACACACACACACACACACACACACACACACACACACACACTTTAACCTTTAAATGTTGGAAACAGGCACTATTTTTCACAACCTGTAAGTCATTCTAAGGATTTCCAACAGGATGTGGAAAGGCTTGTCAACTCAGCCAGTGCAGTAACATTATCATACCGCTGTGCGTTTTCTGCACGGCACTGGGAGCAGTCTCAGCTGGAACATTTGTACTGTTGCTGTTACTAACTAACTAACCAGCTGTTGGGTTCAGACAGGAGAGCCTTATCCTTGGATTGTGAATTGTTGCAGGTAAATACGTCACTGCATCTAATGAATGCAGTCTGTCTGCCAACAACGTGCTGTCCCTGCAACATGCCTGGTCTCCGCAATCTGTCACTAAACACAACCACCATTCTTCTCTGTCAGCATCAGTCCAGAAGATGAAATACTGGCATAGGAATCCACCTCCAAACTGAAAGGGGGAACAGGTCTCGATCGTGGCATCATGTAAGGGAACTTTAATAATAATAATAATAATAATAATAATAATAATGAATACTTATATAGCACCTATTCTTGGCTATAGACCAAGCTCTAAGCGCTTTACAATCAACACTCGTTTACACAACGGGCTGCCTACCTGGGTAGTGCCAACTGAAGAGCTGCCAGCTGGCGCTTCATTCAGTTGTTTCCTGAGTCATCCAGTCAGTATCGTTCAATATCGATCACTCATTTTCCTTACTTCCTTCATTCTTTCCATTTCTCACGCAGGGTGCATGCTATGTGTAACGTGTCATCCATACCAACATGGAACCTCGGTTTATAGTCTCATTCAAAGGACTGTATGGGAAATGGAGTCAGAACCAATGTTAACTTCCACGTGATCAAACCAAACGAAAGCAAAGACAGAATGATGCAACAGACTCACTCACTGTCATGCATACCACCTCAGAACAGAAAGAGGCAATCCATTGCAACAGACAATGCACACTGCAATACACTTGCCATTCTACTTATGGATGATAGAAGGGAGTCTACTACAACAGCCACAAAGAATGCCACATCAGTTAAAGTCCCATAGCCACAAAGAATGCCAGATCAGTTAAAGTCCCCATAGCCACAAAGAATGCCACATCAGTTAAAGTCCCATAGCCACAAAGAATGCCACATCAGTTAAAGTCCCATAGCCTTCGGGACGCAACAGCAGTGAACTGCCAGAAGTTCACACCGACTGTGGCATGGCGTAAAGGAAGCCAGGGCCCATCTCCTTCAGACACCCTTAATCTTCCCTGAACGGAATCAGCTAACCATTCACCGCTGGGTGGACAGAGACACCCCCCCCCCCCCCCCTTTTTCCCCTGGAGGTTAGAACTCACAACTGTCAGCACTGCATGCAAACGCTTTGGCCCACTGACTGCAGGTCCCACAAGGAGCATGCACGCCAGCCTGTTTGTACACTGTAGAAACAGGTGCACCGTGACAGGTATGTAGGCCCTACAAGGAACACGCACACCAGCCTGTTTGTACACTGTAGAAACAGGTGCACTGTGACAGGTATGCACACTGCTAGAACACACAACCCCCACTTGTGAACAACAGCGGTACATCTCTTACCAGGACAATGACAGGCACACTGCTACATTAAAGTCACTCCATTTGTAAAGGTTTAGAGATCGATCTTTTTTTTTTTTTCTTTCTTTCTGCGTACGCAGGCTGATACTCCTGCAGATACTGCCTGTGTAGACCAGCAGTGGAGATTTGTGTGTATGACCGTTCTTTTATCCTGCCATTAAGGCAGCCAGACTCCATCTTCGGGGAAGGAGCATGTTATGTGTAATGTATCATCCATACCAACAGCCAAACTGGCCTCCTCTTCCAAAAGATGGTGATGGGCTAGGCCTCCTTCAAAACCCCTTGAACTCCTCCCCCCCCCCCCTCCCCCCCACAGGACACCTGATCCACACACACAGGACACCTACTGCCTCCTTGTCCATGGCCTCTTCAAATTCACGCAGGCGCCTCTCCTGGTACTGCTGTTCCTGGCTGATGCGCTTGTTGCGGACGTCGGCCTTCTCCAGGCGGGCCTGCAGAAGCTGCACCGCCACTCGGCGCTCCTGCTGCGACTGACGCATCAGCTTGTTCACCATCATCTCTTCCTTCCGCGCTTCCTGTGTGGCAGAACAGGTCATATGGATCAGCTAGTATGCATGAGAGAGAGAGAGAGAGAGAGAGAGAGAGAGAGAGAGAGAGAGAGAGAGAGAGAGAGAAGAAAGAGAGAGAGAAAGAGAGAAGAAAAAAGAAGAAAAGAAGGAGACACACACAGAGACAGACAGACAGACAGACAGACAGAGAGAGAAGAAAACAGAGAGGGAGAGGGAGGATGTATCACACTCAATTATTGTTCATGTTCTTTTTCAAGATCTTTAGCTGACTTTTACTGTCTGATGATCAAAACGTTTCACTGTCACAGATGAACATACAAACACACAAGTCATTTAACCCTCTTGTATTCAGATTCTCTGAGGCCAAATCCCACCTAGTTTTCAGATTTTTTTGTTGTTGTTGTGAATTTAGCCTTAAAATGGGTATGTATTGTTCATGCTTCACCACAACCATGAATAAACCTCTAGAACTACGAAATTCTGCATGTATGGTCACAAGGCTTTGTTCTCTATACTGTGAGCAAGATTTTGTGTGTCTCGAGGTGAAAGGTCATGTCACTGTCACCAAAATGTCACCCATGTGTCACATGCGATGGTGACAATTCTAATACAGCACACCAACATGCAGTTATCCCATGCACATGCACATTAGTATTGTAAAATGAAAGCTGCGGCCTACCTGGCATGATCTGTCTTCTGTCCGCCTGTTCAGTCCCCACAGGTAATCCGCAGAAACAGTCACACACACAGTAGTGTCAATTGTCACTACTGAACAGTTACTGTAGATTTCAAGCACAGTTCCTCATTGTTTTTCTGTCACTGTTCTAAGCACCTTATACATGTCCATATGTATTTACACACTGTATAGCTGTACAGTGAGGAAATTGAGTAGAGTGTCACTGTTGCCAAGTGTCATCGAAGCACTGTCACCATAAACTACAGGTAAGCATTTATACACGTACACACAAACACAGAGACTAGCGAACTGCCCTACTGTTGAGCAACATTCTGCGCATGGTAGTCATGGAAACAATCATTCTTAGGAAAGCATACAGGCACCTGGCAGAAAGAACACATGTATGACGTCTCTATGCGTCGTCCCTTAGCTGTCGTATGGAACAATCAGTACAGTGACATAGCCCCGCATTCTGCCAGGTGTTGTGTTGAACCATAGGGAGTCAGGTGTGCCCTTAGCTGCTTATTTTTGTTGAGCATATCTGTTAGTTTCTTCTGCTACTAGTTGAAAAAATATGAGAGGTAGAAAAAAAAAACGATCTACTGCGGTGGCAGCGTTCGGCAGTGAGTGCGCAGGGCCTGTCAGCTGTTGGAATGTGGCCACGTTGGCAGGATGTGTAGCTGGTCGCCATGTGTTTTGCAGAGCGGCGAGTAGCACGTAGTCACAGGGTCGCTCTTCAGGGTCACTTTCACCATTTTCCTCTCCTTCATTGGTGCCGATTTCAACAACATTCTCTTCTCCTAACTCTCCATTTTCATACTTCTCTAATTCTTGCATAATTTGATCCCACTCCTCCGCTGAATACTCAGGAATATCATCAAAATCACTGTTGTTAGCAGACGACGCCATTGTGAAAATCGGTCAGTCTCACACACACCTCTTCGCTTGCAGTTTCTCCTCTTTCTTAGTGAATGGAAGTGGTGCCAACATCCAAAAACAGTGCTGCCACATTACTGGCTATAGTGGGAAATCCCCAACAACTTTTAGCGGCTCTCCGAGTATTTTCACGGCGTCAGCACGAGATGGAAAAGTACCGTACACATGCGGCGGGCAGCTCCCGTCTGCGACCGTTACAAAATCTAGCCCGCTGTCTCAGCGCTCCCGTCTGCGCCCGTTTTGAATACATGAGGTTTTAAACCGTTTTTATTTTGCACTCAGAATGTGTACATACCCTGTCTTTCACGGTCTTCTTCCTCTTAGTTGTGCTCACACAGCCTGGGTAACTTTCAATCTGACAATGATGTCTTGGTCGCTGTGCCGTCAACTCTAGGTCCTGCTGTTCATCAACATTCTTCAACTCACTGATGGTGGGGCTCTGGAGGTTGTTCCTTGCTGTCTGACTCAGTCCTCTGACAGTGGAAGAGAGGGGCACGACATTACAGTGTAGTGTCACTTTGGTCAACTGGCCCAAATCCTTGGCAAAAGCATCCCTGCCACCATCTTCTTCACAGACTTCATGCTTATGTCCTTTCAGCTTCACTTGCAGCTAGAAGGAAGGTTGCTGCCCGATGATGACACTGGTGTGGGTGTCACTGATGGAGACAGAGCTGTGTCTGCCGCTGCTTTCACATCTGTCTCTTTATCAGGATGATCTTCCTGGTGACAGCGTACTGCCGCTGTACTTTCACATCTGTCTCTTTATCAGGATGATCTTCCTGGTGACAGCGTACTGCCACTGTACTTTCATGTCTGTCTCTTTACCAGGATGATCTTCCCGATGACAGCGTCCTCCGGGACTGTCCTTTCCCAGCCCTCTGTGGACACAGGGGTCACCTGTCAGGGAGCTCGACCGCTGCCTGCAGACATTTCTGGTGGTCACCCTTGGCATCTGACAATGTGTGAACAAGCATCCTTGAGGCGCCGAACAGTCCCCAGGAGTCACTGTCTGTCTCACCGACTTCTGGGACATTCTCTTATTTTTCAAACTGAACACCTGAGACGGCACCAAACAATACGCTGAAAATTGGATGCTAGATTAGGACCACCTGCTACTAGAAGAAGAGTTATTTCCCTTGGCTCACTAGCTGACCCCTTCCCTTCCTGTTTACTTTCTTGTTTTCAGTGTCAAAGTTGGACAACTGCAGGTGGACATTGAAACAAAAGCAAAGACAGAATTACAGTGCCGCAAAAAAAAAATATATATATAAACAAATTACAAACCAAGATAATGCATTTTGACTTGTTTGGTCTGCCTCAGGAAAGACAAATAACTTACAGCACTTTATCATCATGTGTGTGTGTGTGTGTGTGTGTGTGTGTGTGTGTGTGTGTGTGTGTGTGAATGTGTGTGTGTGTTTGAGAGAAATGAGAGCACATTTAGAGAGAGAGAGAGAGAGAGAGAGAGAGAGAGAGAGACAGAGAGAGAATACACTCAAAACTCAGAGTTGCCACAGGAGACTAAAATGCACCTTTGAAAACAGACTTTGACTCCCTGAAATCACGACAAAAGTCCTAACGGACCCAAACAATTCCGACCAATCAGCCTCTCTGAAACAGAGGAGACGAAGAAAGCATCACTAACTTCCTGTGCCTGATGGGCCGACATCTGCTCTCCAATCACTTTGCGGCGCCGCTTCTCACGCTCTTCTCTGGCAGCGGCATCCTCCTGCAGACGCTTGCGGATTTTGCCTATGTACTCGCCGTTTGACGACATCCTGACGACGTTCAGTGTGTCTGCCCGGTCCTCATCCCGTTTGAGGATGTAGGAAATGTCGATTTCATCACTAAACAGAAAGAGAAAGAATAGGGAAGGAGGGGGAGACAACAGGTTTATAATGTTTGTTATTGGGGTTATTGATTTTGTATTACAGTTATTACTCTTACGAGGAAAAACAAATCACACACACACAAACAAAAACAAAAACAATCAATACTAAGACTGTGAACCAGGTGGAAAGAGTCAAATAATGTGGACTCAGAGAACGTCCAGCTTTGTTTCACTGTTGTTACAGCCAAGCAGACTGCACTAGGCCATGCACAAAACAACCCTAGTCACAACAGGACTATCTCTGTGATATGCACAACGATATGAGTGGACAATCTGTGGGAAGTTTGTGGACAATCTGTCGACAGATTGTGGACAATCTATAGACAATCTGTAGACTATTTGTGGACAGTCTATGGACAATCTGTAGACAATCTCTGGACAATCTATACACAATTTGTGTGATAGTCTATGGACATTCTGTGGACAATCTGTAGACAATCTGTGGACAGTCTATGGACAATCTGTGGGCCACTTGCAGACTTGCATTTTCAGTTGGTTACAGGCTGAGACTCTGTGCTGAAAAGACGGCAGAGAGAAGGGTTATACAGTCCATAGCGGAAAAGGCATGAGCATCCTCAATGAACAGAACAGGGAGGGGAACAGAGAGGGGAAAATGGGGGGGATGGGGGCAGGGGGTAATTCAGATGACAATTGTTGAAAGAGAAAGAGACTGCTAAAAAGTCATACTGTACAGTGCTTACAGATTCAACTGAAACTAAACAGGGGCTCAGGGGGTCTGCGGCACCCTAGGGTGCCAAGTATCCTTCATCCCCACTAATGGTAGAATAGCCCCCTGTCTTGTGGGTCACCCTCCAGAGGAGATCAAGTGTTCTGTATGGAACGTCAATCAGGCTGGAAGGGAAAAAGCAGTGCTTTAAATGGAAAGCCGGTAATCATTCATCTTGACTAATTAATTATCTTTCACCATGAATATGGAGCAGAATTACCTTCAGCTGGTCCTCAAAGAAGTTTGGTTTGATCAGAAGGCAGATAATTACTGTCGTCATGACCTTGCTTCCCTTCCTCAGTGGGGAGCAGACTTATCTACAGCTTGCCCTGACAGAAGCTTTGAGATTTTTTTTTTTTTTTCTTATTCTTATTTTTCTATTCTTAGAAGGTCGATAATTACTGTCTTGATTACCTTCCATCGTCAGTGGGCAGCAGAATCATCTTCAGCTTGTCCTCAAAGCGGGAAATGGCTGCCACTGTGTCCTGCACACAGAAAGAACACTGAAGTGACCACATTGACCAAAAAAAAAAAAAAAAAAAAAAAAAAAAAAAAAAAAAAAAAAAAGAAAAGAACAAACAAGGAAGCAAACCACCCATCAAATTAGGCAGAAGAACCAACTACCGAAACACTTGGACTATGCCATGACAATTTGCTGGGGATAGGGAAAACTGGTTACGAAACACATGTTGCTGGCGATCTCGACTCAGGTTGATTGTAACACAAAAAAAAAAACCAGGTAATGTATTGTGCCTAAAAAGTATCGGTGTGGATTGGAACTAATCATAGAATTTGTTTTTTAATCTACTAATTATAGAGAATCTTCATATACAGTCTAGAACATATATATCTTGGTCCATCTTATCCTAAATATGGAACTTGGTCTGATGATTTGAAAATCTATAATCTGTAGAAATAAAAAGAGTTGTGAAATGTCCTTCGTTGGTTGGTTGTGAAGGTATTCATAATGTAAGTTTGGAATAATAAATAATCATCGACTTTTCCTGGCATTTGCTGAGTATGGGGGCACAACGCCACTGAGCGTGCACAAGAGATTTATGTGTTAGTAAGCATTGAAGCAGACCTGTTCACCCCAAATTCGTGTACCTGTAATATCTCAGACAAAAACCTGTGATTTGAAAAAAAAAAAAAAAAAAAATAATCCTCATAATTGCAATACTTTTGCAACTTTTGAAGATTTGGAACAGCCGGCTGTTGGTGTGTAAGACCGCTTTGCCGCCATCTTTGACAAGGTAAAAAAAACGCAAGGCACGCTGGGAAATGTCTTCTTACTGCTTTTGACTGAAACGGTAGCAGACGACACTTCACACTTAACAATTTTCTTTGATTTTTTTTTTTGTAATTTGGGGGGTGGGGGTGGGGGGGGTGGGGGGTGGGGGGGGGCCGGGGGGAGTAATTCCAGTAAATTCGATTTTTTCTTGTGTGTAAAAATTACGGCAAAATCGTAAGGGTAAACAGGTCTGTTGAAGTTAACCCAAATCAATGATTTTTGATAGTTGTAGACCTGATGAGAGACTTGTAGCATTAGCACAAGTGTGCTGATGGGAAAGGGAAGGAAGAAGGAGACGCTCAGGTCTCAGAGACTGTCTGTTCAACATGACTGACTGACCACCTGCGTCATCACACCTATCTGTTGTATTTCATATGAAGTCAACAGAGGGTCCGTTTCAGCGTTTTCCCATCATTTTTGCCTAATTTCATTTTCTTTTTTTTCAAAACTTTGACAGCGGAAATCATGCTGTTTCATTTGATGCTTTCTTTGCTTTACTTCCTTGATTCAATGTGGATGATAAGAAACTCAGCGTCGAAGTTTACCCACAGGCGCACACGCACACACACATACACAAGGATGGCTGAAATAGAGGACTGCTTCTGGATTCAGTCTGTTACACATGTAAGTAAGAAAAATGTATGTTCTACAGCTGAATTTTGTCACCTACATCAGAATCAGCTTGGGCAAATTTGTTAGCAGTTATGCTTATGTACTGTCAGGGATGACAATTTTTTTGTTCAAATCATTCCATATGCCCAGTTTCATGACTCTGATAAAAAAACTATAACTAGCCAGTCACTAGCCAACCGCCACATGTATTTGTAACTGTTTATCCTGAACAAAAGACAACTAAATAACTATGTATGTTAAACAAAGTCGTGGAGCTTAAATTTAATAATGGTAAGGGTAGTGAATCAAAATTTAACGACATAGAGCTTAAAAACAGTAAGGGTAGGGAATAAAGATTTAATGTTATAGAGCTTAATAATGGTAAGGGCAGTGAATCAAAAGAAAATTTTTCTTCTTTTTTTTTAAGTGAATCAAAATTTAACGTTGTAGAGCTTAATCATGGTAAGGACAGTTAATCAAAATTTAACATCATAGAGATTCACAATGGTAAGGGCAGTAAACAGTTGGGAGGTCAGCATGCCTGAGTCTTGACACTATGGAAGACAAGGCTCATCCCTTTTCCTCCACTGAGCAAACCCTCCTTTACACAGATCCACTGAGCAAACCCCTCCTTTACACAGATCCACTGACCAAATCCTCCTTTACACAGATCCACTGAGCAAATCTCTTTACACAGCAGCAGGAGCCTCTTTACCCAAAAAAAAAAGACAAACTAGCAAAAAAAAAAAGACCACACAAATACACATTAAGCAAAACACAGGGTCATGAATGAAATAACTTGTCAGGTTTCTCCAAGTTTGAAAAAGCAAGATGACAGAGACAATATGGTTTATTAACACAAAAAACAAAGCATGCATGTGCGCGCACGCGCGCGCACACACACACACACACACACACACACACACACACACACACACACACACACACACACACACACACACACATTATCTGATAAGTTTCTGGCTATAATTTTAACTCATCAATGTTGGAAATGAAAAAAAAAAAAAAAACTGTCATTACCGCAGCTTCCCTTTTCTGATGCAACGCTTTGCCTTTCCTGCAGAAATTTGCTGGATTTGGACGGCGGTTTAGGAACGTGCATCGTGGAGGACCTAGCACACAGTAAAGGAATTCATTAACTATGACAACATTACGCTTAAAACAATGACCTCAGCAGGGTCACAACGAGTCAAACAACATTGTTCTAACCACAATGATTTCACTTTGGTAATAGCACTTAAAAACAAGCATAACACTGAACACCCAATGCCTTCATTTGGGGGTTATCAGCTACAACATTACATAAACATGTTAACAACTAAAACATTACACTAAACACAGTGCCTTCATTTGGGTGTTATCAACTAAAACATTACACTAAACACAATGACTTCATTTGGGTGTTATCAACTAAAACATTACACTAAACACAGTGCTTCTTGGGTGTGGGTGTCAACTAAAACATTACACTAAACACATTGACTTTCATTTGGGTGTCATCAACTAAAATATTACACTAAACACAATGCCTTTATTGAGTGTTATCAACTAAAACATTATACCAAACACAGTGCCTTCATTTGGGTGTTAGCTAAAACATTACACTAAACAGTGCATTCATTCTGGATGTTATCAACTATAACATTACACTAAACACAGTGCCTTCATTTGGGTGTTAACTAAAACAACTAAACACATTACACTGAACACAATGCCTTTATTTGGGTGTTATCAACTAGAACATTACACTAAACACAGTGCCATCATTTTGATGTTATCAACTAAAACATTACACTAAACACAGTGCCTTCATTTGGGTGTCAACTAAAACATTATATTAAGCACAGTGCCTTCATTTGGGTGTTATTAGCTAAAACATTACACTAAGCACAGTGCCTTCATCTGAGTGTTGGCTAAAACATTACACTAAACAGTCCATTCATTCTGGATGCTACCAACTAAAACATTACACTAAACACAGTGCATTCATTTGGGTGTTATCAACTAAAACATTACACTAAACACAGTGCCTTCATTTGGGAGTTATCAGCTAAAACATTACACTAAACACAGTGCCTTCATTTGGGTGTTATCAACTAAAGCATTACACTAAACAAAATGCCTTCATATGGGTGCTATCAACTAGAACATTACGCTAAACACAATGCCTTCATTTGGGTGTTATCAACTAAAACATTACAGTGAACACAGTGCCTTCATTTGGGTGTTATCAACTAAAACATTACACTAAACTCAATGACTTCATTTGGGTGTTATCAACTAAAACATTACACTAAACACAGTGCCTTCATATGGGTGTTAACTAAAACATTATACAAAACATAATGGCTTCATTTGGGTGTTATCAACTAAAACATTACACTAAACACAATGCCTTTATTGAGTGTTATCAACTAAAACATTATGCCAAACACAGTGCCTTCATTTGGGTGTTAGCTAAAACATTACACTAAACAGTGCATTCATTGTGGATGTTATCAACTAGAACATTACACTAAACACAGTGCCTTCATTTGGGTGTTATCAACTAAAACATTACATTAAACAAAGTGCCTTCATATGGGTGTTATCAACTACTAGAACATTACACTAAACACAGTTCCATCATTTTGGTGTTATCAACTAAAACATTACACACTAAACACAGTGCCATCACTTGGGTGTTACCAACTAAAACATTATACTAAACACAGTGCCTTAATTTGGGTGTTATTAGCTAAAACATTACACTAAACACAGTGCCTTCATTTGGGTGTTAGCTAAAACATTACACTAAACACAGTGCCTTCATTTGGGTGTTATCAACTAAAACATTACACTTAACACAGTGCCTTCATTTGGGTGTTATCAACTAAAACATTACACTAAACACAATGACTTTATTCTGGTGACACCTACTGAAACAACATTACGCAAAATGCAGTGAATTTATCTTTTTGGTAACTGTTAAATAAAATCATCTCAAATAATGACTTAAAGTTGGTGACCACTAATAAAACAACCTTAAACACAATGATTTCATTTTGAAGACAATTACACTAAACACAATGACAGAATTTTGATGACAAATATTAAAACAGCGTTACACACTGAACACATTGACATTATTTGTGTCATAAAAACTAAAATTCTGTTGTCAGCTTTTGAGACAACATTGCACTAAACACAATTACTTTGATTTTGTTAGCATCTACACACACACACACACACACACACACACACACACACACACACACACACACACATGCACACACACACAAAACCACTATGCTAGACACAATGACATAAGTTAATTGTAGTGATAGCTACTAACACAACATTTAACATAATGACTTAATTTTGGTGACAATTACTCCAACAGCATTATACTCAAACTGACTAAATATTACTCACAACTATAGAAGCAATATAATACTAAACAAAATCACCTAATTTTGGCAAACAACTACCACAACAGCATTTTACTTCACAAATCAACTTAATGTTGGTGACAATTTATGAAACAACATCAACTACACGAAATGGCTTAAAGTTGGTGAAAGTTTTTGAGACTACATTAAACATTACAACATGACATTAAATTGGTGACAATAAATGAAACAACACTACACAAAACAAAAATCATCTGCTGCTGGTGACAACTACTGACACATCGTTACACAAGACAAAATGACTTGAACTTGGTGATGACTATTTACACAACAATAACTTTTTTTCTTTTTTTTTTAACCAGAATGGTCATTACCATTGAAACACACATTATGCAAAACTAAAAAACGACTTCAAAGCTGGTGACTGACCTAGTTTTAGTGACCACTCACAAAGCAACAGCCAAAGGAACCACGTACTTAATTTTGGCCACCATCTCACCCTGCACTAACAAAGCAACAGTCAAAGAACCACATACTTAATTTTTGGCCACCATCTCATCTCACCCTGCACTAACAAAGCAACAGCCAAAGGACCACATACTTAATTTTGGCCACCATCTCACCCTGCACTAACAAAGCAACAACCAAAAGAACCACATACTTAATTTTGGCCACCATCTCACTCTGCTTGGCCGCAGCAGGCGTGACCTCTCCAGGGCGTCCAGGCGATGCTGCTCCTGCTCCATAGCCCGCCGCTCACTGTCCAGGAAACGATCGCGGAATGCGGCCTCCTCCGAGTCTTTCTGCAGGGTCGGGAAGCGTGAACTCCCTCTCCGGCACGTTTGACTCGCCCTGCTGGCCTGCCTTGGGGCGTTTTTTCTGGCTTGCTGTACACACGTCACAACTGCTGACATCCTTGTCTTGTTATGTTAAAGGGAAAAAATCTCAGGGAAAAGCAGATGAGAGAGTTTAGAAAAAAAAAAAAAAAAAAACAACAATGATTAAAACTTAACTCTCTCTCAGTTCTTTCCCTTGAATTTCGATTCACTGGTGATCGACAGTTTCCTTACTGGACTTACGGTATTTAAAACAACATTTTTGTTATCTGAAGCAATGTATTGCCTAAAAAAAAAAATCTAAGTAGACACACATTCATCACAAAAATTATCATTTTAGAAATAATGCGCAGAATGTTACAAAAAATTCATGCAAAATGCAAAAAATCTCAAAAACTGAGAGTTAAAAGAAGGATTACTGTACCACTAAAGAACAGAGACAAAAAAAAAAAAACACAAGACAAATCACAACGCCGTTTAACCTCTTTGGCAAGACAAACAACTTTGGAGGCAATGAAAACAAGAGCAAACAATCACATATCTCCTCAAACTGGGCGCACAATGGAAGTGTCTTGCCTGAAGAAGACTAAAGAGGTTGAAACACGTTGCGTTTTGTATTGTGATTTTTTTGTCTCTTTTGTTAGGTGATACGGTATTTCTTCTTCTTCTTTTTTTTTTTTTTTTTTTTTTTTATTTCTATCAGAAGTCACATTACTTTGAAAATAACACAATGATAGTCAAGAAAAGAAGAAGAGAGAGGCATATAATAACACAAAAGATCATAATAATTACAATTAGAAGAAGAAGAAGAAGAAGATGAATAATAAGAAGAAATGCATATAATAATGCAAATGATAATCATAATAACAACAACACCAATGATAATAATGATAATGATAATAATAATTATAATGATAATAATAATAATAATAATAATAATAATATCTGATACAATTGTAACAACAACAACTACTACTACTACTACTACTACTATGAATAATGATGATAATACAAAATAGCAGTTATTAAGAATAATATCTTGCAGTAGCAATTCAATGCACATTTTGCATGTTTAGCTGAATGATCAGGGCTGTTTTACTATTGGCATCATAACTTTGGATTGGCACATAAATCTGTCACTCAGCCACAGAAATATGTTTCTACAAGATCAACTTTTTGTTGTATTTATATTGTCCAGTCGTGCACGGTTCATTCATAAACAGGGACTGAATAGATTCTTCTTTGCTTCATCAGTTCTTCTCATTCTCACAGGCTGCACCATCGCATTAACCATGCAAATAAGCTTGACTGAGTTGCACTCAAGTCAAGTGTATTTTTATGCGCCTACACAAAATTATTTTTATGGTCACCTACATACATTTGTATAGCTTTCATCTTTATAATTTCAGTGTTAATTGCAAAGATCTTCCGCTATGATTTCATCTAAAACTTGCCTTATTGTAATTCTACTTCAACAGCCCCATGGAGTCATGAAAGGCAGATGAAAGAGAAAGATTTGTCACCAAATCATTCCTAATTCGCTTACTAAGAGTGGCACACAATACGAAAAGGAAATAGCTTCAAAGTATCCTCCCGCTGTACTAATTATTCATGTGCAGAATAAGGGACAATTAAACGCACTAGATTTGAACGATGAGATCGACACATGATCTGTGGTGAGGCACAGGTGACCATGTGCATTCATGTGAACCCCAACAAAAGGTCAATATTTATCGAGCAGTTAAGAGTTAAGATCCTCCACTATTTTTACAAAAAGAGTCCAGACACAAGATTAGTGACTCGGTGGACGTGCAGACAGAGAGGTTAAACCTGGGACAATGTCGGCGTCCTTCCTAAGGAACCTAAATGGTTCCACAGAGGAGTAAAGGGGCCAGCTACAAAGTATCCTCCACGTCTCCTTCCCATGTGCAGACCGGGGGCGACAATTAACCCACCAGCATTTGAACTACATCTTCCCTTGTTCAGTCGTGTGACTCGAGTTCATCATCTAGATCATGCACCGAACCCAGCTCACAAAAGGTGAGACATTCGGCACTCGACAAAAGGCCTCTGGATAGAGGCCGAAGCTTCGCTTCGGCTAACTATTCCTGTGTGAAAAGGCAAAAGACTGTGTTTAATCAGAGTTAAACCTTGTCTCACACAGAGTCTAGGCACCAGCAGAACACACCGTGACCCACCCACCTCTCTCAGCTTGTTGTCCTGTATGGTGTTGAAGCGGACAGACTGACCCATGTCCTGGCTCTGGCCCAAGGCGGCGCCCTTCTTGCGGAGGTTGAGGACGATGTACAGCTGGTACAGCAGGCGGGTAGCAATCCCATGCTTCTCTGTCATCACCTCATGCGCCACCGACATGTTAAAGGGCACCCCCAACTGCCGAAACACCGGCTCCAGGCGCGAAAAGTTGTTCAGCTTGGATTCAGAGGTCCTGTTTATTCATTGATTTTTACTTATTTACTTATTTTTTTTTTTTTTGTGTGTGTTTAT
>JADBJO010007708.1:17500-35000 GCA_016801955.1 Conus betulinus | reverse complement strand
AAAAAAACAACTTCTGTGCCAGAAATGGGTATTTCTACTGCTTTACTTGACGGCATAACTGCTGTCTATTAGAGCGTATTTCTACTTCTTCTTCTCCTAACTGTGCAGCTTCTTTGTTTTCGAAAGATGTTTTACGACTACCAACAATTTACAAATTTCGCGCCTGAAAGTGTCCAGTCTTCATTAACAATTTGCAAAAGTATTACTCATACTGGAAATTAAACCTATAACTGTCATCCTAATAGCATCATACCAATACCTGGAGTATATTAGAAGGCGAATAGAACTTACTGTATGCTCTTGCTGGACTTCTCCGCAGAAATAACTAGAATTCACAGCCGTAGCTGATAGTGGCAGAAACCCGCCGGTCGCTCAAAATTTGACAGATAATATTTCCGCCAAAAGTTTCAGGCGTTCAGGAACGAAACCGCTTGTCTGAAGTGGAAGAAGTTGGGTGAGGGGGGCGGCGGCGGAGTGTGGTATCTGAAGACCGTCTGCTGTCACGCGAAAGAACACCTTGCGTGAGAAGTTTCGCTGAATGCACGGTGCTTGTTTTGTCACGAAAAACACTCGCTTTCTCTTCCACCATAATAATGCGCAGAGGGGCATACTCCCGATGATGTGGTTGAGAGGAGACACACACACACACACACACACACACATATATATATATACGTGCGAGCGCGCGCGCTCTAATGCTCTTGTCTATCTGTCTTCCACCCCCTTAGAGAGAGAGAGAGTAAGCGAACACGAATGTTGATTATGCTTGCGAGATTTATTCTTTAGCTTTATGTTCTTATGCATTTACTGTATTTGACGATGTATTGATTTCTTTCCCAACTTATTTCAGCTGCGATTAATTTCATTTTGTGTTTACCCCTTCCCTCTGTTCGCATTGACACGGGCATGTGGCCTAGTTCAATTAAAACATTTGTCATTCTCTCTCTCTCTCTCTCTCTCTCTCTCTCTCTCACACACACACACACACCCGCGCGCGCAGTTCGCAAACATTAGACCTTGTGACGTCAACTTTGTGCTTGTTGATATTCTTTAACGATGGGGAAAAGAGAAGACAACTCCGCTGGCCCCCATGTTCCAAGACGTCAAGAAAGCTGTTTGGTGAGGGTTAGGTTAGAGTTAGAAGCTTAAATCATAGGCTACTCTGGGCCAGGGTTAAGGACTGGCTTGAGTTAGCATAGGGTTCTGGTCATACATGTAGAGTCTTCCGTTTTGTTCACTTTCACACTGGTTTACAGGAAGAATAGCTTTTTTTTTTTCTCTTTTTTTTTTTTTAAAGCATCATAGTCACCCTTTAACCTTTGCTTTTAATCACGGTTTGCTTCCGCCTCTTCCATTACGCACACGGCTTGTGTTTTGCCACGTTTGTGAAATGCATGCAAGGATTCCGACTCCGAGTATCATCAGGTAATCATGATTTATTTACACATTTTTATTTTACATGTTCACATTTGCATTTTAAAGTCATTTTGAATCCATTGACCTGAACTGGTCAAGTAGCTTTATAGCTTTTGTGTTGTCTGTGCCGTTCTTATTCAAAATTCCGTTTGATACGTAAACAATATGACCCGCATATCTGGATTGTCATTCTACATATGAACGGATCCGAGTGTTTGCCAGCTTTACTGTCAGACATGGATTTTTTTTTTTTCCTTCTGGTTGGTAACGATTTCTCAGAATGGCGGATCGGAGATAAGGCGTTGGCTGTACCGACTTCTTGCTGAGGGCTATTATTAGAGTGCGGAGTTTTCCGCAAGTCATGACGTCGTGCAGTTTCAGAACGGTCGCATTCGCCTTGTTGTTGTTGTTGTTGTGTTGTTGTCATTTCGTTCGCCCCTATCCTTTGATTGTTGTACCTTTGTGTATTGTAGTTAACATTATTTGCATTTCTAACGGGGCAGTCTCTATGATGTGCAGATACGAATGCCCCCCCCCCCCCCCCCCCCCCCCCCCCCCCCCCCCCCCGTTGTGGAAATGCATTTGTGATTGGTTTACCTAAATTAGTTTACATATTACGTTTGTAATGCTTTGGAAATAAGTCAGCAGCATTGCAGAGAAAGAGGTAAGTGACAATCAGTTTCACAGCCTATTAAAAACCGTTTCAGCACAGTGGGCCTTATGGTCTGTCTTTGTCGAACATCCACGATCGGCAAGGCAGTAGAACAGTAAAATTCCGTTGCTTAAGCAGTTTGTAACTGATCCACCCCATGACAGAAATTTTACACCATTCGGCATTTTTGAAAATACTGTTTTGATATCGATTGTTGGCCTCCTTGGTGTAGACATCAATGATCACCTTTTGATCTATTTTGAGAGGCACGGATTTCACCGATTTTCGACTTCCAAAGACAGCAGCCGACAGCTGATTTCAATGTGAAAAAGCTGACTTCGATGGTATGAAAGATGTTATGTCCAATGCATTGATCGGTCCAGTCACTTTACAACCGATGCTGATGTTGCTGATGCTGGACAACCGTTTTCTTTTTTCTTGGATGCTAGACGAAGAAAGTTGTATCTAACAATGGACACACACACACACACACACACACACACACACACACACACACACACACACTGCACAACCACGCACACACACGCACACACACACACACACACACACACACACACACACACACACACACACACACACACACACACACACTGAATCTAGAGGGGGGTTGGGGGTAGGGGGACGTGAATTCACAAAAAAACGATCACTGGAGCAGGTGACTTCAATCCTGAAGAGAGACTGACCTGGCCTCAGCTGCCAGGTATGGAGTGTCGGAGGACGAGTGGACTGGTGTTTTGTGATGGAAGTATGTAAAATCATGTGTGGGGCTGATGATACTTGCATGATGTCTTCAACGTGGTGACAGTCCTGATGTGGCCCATTTCGGTCGGCTGGACTCTAGGCAACATCTCCTCGCTCTCCTACATGACACCTTCTCGGATGACACTGCCCAGTGTTCTGGTGCATGTAGCCACAAGAGGTCACGCGCTGGTGACCTTGAGTGAACCAGCCCTTTAGGACGAAGAAGAAGAATATCAAGATTCGCAAGACACTGAACGGGTGGTACATCAGTTTCAGTTGTTTGTTTTTTAACAGAGTTGTTTGCTTTGGAATTGTCAAAACGTCTTCAGTACACGCATCCGTGCCATACGGTCTCTTCTCCCTCGAGAAAATGGAGCAAAGTGTTGTCGTATTGACTACAATCGTGCGTGACAATCCCAACGACACACTTAGTGCTGTCAGCAACGGAAGTTTTGGATCCCCCCATGTCAGCCATCGTTGTGGTACGGGTACCTTTTAACACCTCCTCAACATGCTGTCGCCAAGGAAAACTGCCACTCGGAATGTCTGTAACAACCTGCCTTTAGTACGCTTGCTGTAACATAGATGATACGATCCTATGTTGTTTGTTTTTTTTTTTTAATTTTTTTTTTTAAAATACATTTACGCCAGAAAATCGTTTTGATCCCAGGCGATTCAGTAAGATTGACGGTTACTGACTCGCTCACGACTCGCTCATCAGTAAAACAGACTGTTACTGACTGAGTCAGTTCATTAGTATGCCCACGACTCACTCGTCAGTAAAACTGACAGTATTTGACTCAATCCATTAGTATGCCCATGACTCGCTCATCAGTAAAACTGACGATTACTGACTAAATCAGTTCATTAGAATGCCTACGATTCGCTCATCAGTAAAACTGACGACTCAGTTCATTAGAATGCCCACGATTCGCTCAGTTTTCCTCCCGACTGACTTCAATCAGCCAGCCACTGATAATTCAGGAACTCGGTCTTTGCTCCATACTTATCACAAGGTCTCACCCAGACGTGTGGAATCGACCGTGAGCATAAAAATGCAGACACCTTTGTGGCGCAGTGGACAGTGTCATAGACCACCGGCTTGGAGGTCGTGGTTTCAGAGCCACTTTTGTGTTGCCGCGGTTAGTGTCATAGGCCGCAGGCTGGGGGGTTCCAATTCCAACATAGGATTTTATGTCAATTTACGGGATTTTCAACTCCGGCTGGCTGTCACTCAAGAGTTTAGCATAATGCACGATCGGACTGGAAGATTCTAACTGTGCGGTGGACATTCGTTCATTTAATGGATGCGTCTCTGAGAGTGTTGGTCAGATTTCCTTCTCCATACTTTGATTTTCTGATGACCTCGCCGACTTTGGGTTTCCTCTCCACGGGTTGAGTCCCTCAATGTTAGTGTCGTGTTATGGCAAGTTCATGGGACCTGTCGTTGGCGGACGTCAGTGGTGGTGCCTTCAAAGTAGCACATTCACTGAAGATGTCCTCCTTGTGAAGTCTCTGTCCTTCCCCCTTTACCCCCCACCCCCCACCCCCTTTCTTTTCTTTCCTTTTTTTTTTTCCATCCTCCAAAGTCCTTCCTCATCCTCCCTGTCACGCCATTCCACGACTCCTTCAGTCTTGACGTTGGGAAAGCCAGGGGAGAGAGATGACCTTTGTCCTGGGTATGATCTGAGGTGTTTTCCTTAGATCAGCTCCAAATCCCAACATGACTCTTGCAGTATTGCTGCATAACCTTGTGACTGGCACAAAAGCAATTCATTTGATCAGCCCAGTATGTTAATGATCCACACTGCTGAATTGAGAGATCAGACGAAAATGGCGGATTTGTTTAAGAAGCAAGAACACAGACGTACAGAAGGCGCTATAAGTAGACAGACAGATAGACAGACAGACAGACGTGTGCTAACAAAAGCAACAAAAAGAGTCTTATTTGTTTACCCATAGAAAAAGTTCATTATAGAGAACAAAAAGAAAAAAAAAAAAAAACTTTTGATATTGTTTCAGAACCCTTACTGATGCCTGATTAAAGAAACTGGCACAGTATCAGAGAAACAAAGATGGCGACAGGCACCATGGACGATGATGCCTTGTCGTGTGCTATATGCCTCGGACCTTACCAGGACCCCAAGTTTCTCCCCTGTTTCCATACGTTCTGCTCGTCATGTATCCTGGACGTCGCTTCCCGCCACCTCCCTGCTGCATTCCCATGTCCTTCATGTCGAAGACCGACGTCCTTACCAGCCGGTGGAGTGAAAGAGCCTGCAGACCAATTTCTACGTCACTTCCGCAAAACCTCCACCCGCAGCGAACGTTACCGTCGGCGAATTCTGCCAGATCCATGGCCCGACGAAAGTTCTGGAATTTTACTGCGTGAAGTGTAACAAGGCCCTGTGTTTGAACTGCAAACTCACTCTGCACGAGCGACACCCCCCACGGAAGACATGTCGGTGGTAGTGGCGCGCAAAACGAAACAACTGACAAAGGACGCAAGACGTCTGGAAAGCGCGGAGAGCGACATGCTGCAGCAAATAAGCAGATAGAAGCCCGAGCAGAGCATGGCGGCGGGGAAGAAGGCGGCCCTGAAGGAGCTGATACAGGGGAGGCATGCTGCCGCGGTAGCCGCCGCTGACACGTGGAGGGACGAGGCCCTGCAGTCTCTGGAATCGGTGCACGCCGACATCATGCGCAGCACGGACCCCATTCTGAAGCAGAAGACGCAAAGCCGTAGGGGAGCTGAAGAGACTCCGGAAGAGCATAGACCAAGCTGTTTCCAGTGGCGTTGTCCGTGATATCCTCGCCGTTGCCGAGGAAACGAGCACTGGCGGCGGCAATAAACAGCGGGTGAGCAAGATGGCCTTGGGAATCAAGCTGTCCCGATTTCGGCCCGTGCTCACCTGTCGGGCAGGTGCTCAAGACTGGGAGAAGACGTTGAGGGGGTACCTGGGCTCTGTGATCAAGGTGCATTATGAAGGTGTGCAATCTGGAAACACGGCATCGGAGGTGTTTGACCATTCCTGGAGCGACAGCAGACACACGGAGGTGTATTCACTGTGCCCTGGAGATGGCGGTCAACTGACCGTGTCCTATGCATGGCGTGGACAGCAGGAGGATGCCCCCTGTGAGGTGGTCAGTCTCCGAAGTCAGCTCGTCGCTACACTTCCCTCGGCGCTGGGCAAAGTGTCCCTCAAGTACAGGAGCGGAGGCGGCGTCCTGACGTCAGTATCCCACACACCCAGCATGGTCAGCACGTACAACAAGTCCCAGAAGGAAAGTCATTTCAGGCTGGACAATGACCTGTCAGGAAAGGCGTGGGTCAAACGGGTGGTCATCACTGCTGACCTTCCGTTGAAAACGAAAGAGACACAGGAATTCATGATCAGGGTGGGACCTCACCGTGCCTTTGATGTGGATGACAGCGGCAAGACGGTCATCGTCCTGGAGGAGGCCGGTCACCCCGCACACCGACTCCGGGCGTCAGGTCCGCATGTACAGAAAGCCGTCCAAAGACGCCGCGTTCACCTACACCCCACCCTCACACCCATTCTGCCCCTCAGACGTGGCCTTCTGCAGGCACTTTCTCATGATCGCCGACGAGGCAACCGACAGCATCCACCTGGTCGATGTGCTGGGTCTTCAGCCGCTGCGCTTCATGCGCTACCTGGCCGCAGGTAATCCCTTGCTGGTACAGCCCACCGCTCTGAACACAGACAGGGCAGACCGGGTGTGGGTGGCCTGTAGAGGGGGCGAGGTGATCACCATTTCACTGTGATCAGATCACGTGACATGGACAGGCGGCAAGGTGATCACCGTTTCACTGTGATCATACCACGTGACATGGACAGGCGGCAAGGTGATCATCATTTCACCGTGACCACGTGACATGGACAGGCGGCGAGGTGATCATCATTTCACCGTGACCACGTGACATGGACAGGCGGCGAGGTGATCACCATTTCACTGTGATCACGTGACATGGACAGCGGCGAGGTGATCACTATTTCACTGTGACCAGACCACGTGACATAGACAGGCGGCAAGGTGATCATCATTTCACTGTGATCACGTGACATGGACAGGCGGCGAGGTGATCACTATTTCACTGTGATCATGTGATATGGACAGGGGGCAAGGTGACCATTCACGTGTGTGTGGGGATCACGAATGGCATCATGCCGGACATGGCTTGCTGATCGCCCTCCAGCCATCTACAGTTCATGCACGTATAGAAAATAATGCAAAATTACATGGTCAATGTTGGAATTATAGCGCGCGCGCGCGCGCGCGCGCGCGCACGTGTGTGTGTGTGTGTGTGTGTGTGTGTGTGTGTGTGTGAAGTCAAGTCACAATCATCTTTACTGAGGGTTAAAGAAAAAGTTTTCAAGCTTTTTTATATCATGCCCTCAAAAAAAAAAAAAAAGACAGAAACTAATACAATGTGTGACCACAAGCTCAAAAAAAAAAAAAAAAAAAAAAAATAAAGCACACAATTTCTATCGTGCAAATACATAACTCTTATATGAAATATGAAACAATAAGGAAACCATGTTGGAACATCAAGTTTAAGCACACACACACACACACACACACACACACACACACACACACACACACACACACAGATGGGGATAAGGGGATCGTATTGATGGAATGACTTTAAATGATGTGCAGAGTTTCTATCAGGTGCATTTTTAGTGTGCCTTTTTAGATGTCTGTTTTGAGGGACATGATTTTATGGAGGAAGGCAAATTATTCCATGCGCTCCCTTCAGAATACAAAAAACTTGATTTATAAAGATTACTTCGAAATCTGGAAGAGACAGTTTATGTGTATGTCTGTAACTGTTGATAACAAAGCTTTCAGTGATTTTTCGGGGGCTGATCCATTCATTACATTGTACATGCACAAGCATTAGTTGAAGTAGAGTCTGTCTTTAAATGGAAGAATATTTAAAGTTTGTAATCACTCTTTGTCAAGGTACTGGATTTCAGCTGAATTAATTCAATTCTATGCAGACGACTTACTAGTTTCAGATTAGTTTCACTGGCATTATCCCATAACGTGGATGCATAATTGATCAGAGAAAGGATGTGCGCATGAAAGAATATCTTTCTGGAATGAAGAGTTAGATTTTTTTTTTCAATTTTTGAAAGTTGATATATTGTCTAAGAAAAACGTTTTCCAAGATCCGCAATATTGTAAGACCAAGATAAATCGTTGTCAATGATGACACCTAAAACTTTATACGATGTGACCTCTTCAATCTTTTGTCCTTGGGCATGTGATGGCGCGCGAATGAGGATTTTATTTTCTGTCTTTTTTGACGTGTTGTGACATACATGCGTTTGGTTTCACTAGCACTGAGGGACATATGATTTATTTCAGTCCATGTAATTAGCTCGTTGATATTTTTCTGCAGGTTACTTACCAGTTCAGTAGGGTTACTACTATGAGGTTGTAATGAGATATCACCAGCAAACATTTCACAACAACATTTATAAACAGTGGTAAGTCATTTACATAAATAGAAAAGAGCAGGGGCCCAATACTGACCCCTGAGGGACACCAAATTTTAAAGGAAGTAACTTTGACCTTTTAGAGTTAATTTCAACACGCTGTTGCCTCATCACGTCCCCCCCCCCCCCCCCCCCCCCCCCCCCCCCCCCCCCCCCCCCCCCCAACGACCCTAGTGGTCAGGGGAATGACTGACTGACTGTTGACGATCAGTGAGAAACGAAGTAAAGAAGTTAAAGGCTGTATTCGATACTTTGTCACACACCGGAACTAGATCCTGTTCGGGCCGCAACGATATGACTCCCTGACAACGTTCGACGTTCGTCCCTGTTGAATCTGGTCTTGAAGACCCCCCCCCCCCCCCCCCCCCCCCCCAACTTTTGTCGTCGTTGTTACTGTTGTTATCTATTCCCCACCCCCGCCCCTTAACTACAGTGTCTATGCTCCCACTGAATTAAATACGAGAACTTACACATGCCAGGATTTTTTGTTGCTGTGTGAAATATACTTGTCGGTATTTTTTTTTTTTTTTTTTTTGCTTACAGGTATCTATGGATTTAATAAATGTGACTGCTTGCAGATGTGTGTGTGTGTGTGTGTGTGTGTGTGTGTGTGTGTGTGTGTGTGTGTGTGTGTGTGTGTGATAGAGAGAGAGAGAGAGAGACACTTTGATATTTTATTGTCATTACCAAAGAGGTCTTTTGAGAATGGATGGGGGGGGGGGGGGGGGGGGGGGGGGGGGGGGGGACAGAAAAAAGAAAAATAATTTTCCCTCTTCCTTTCCTACTAATAAATAGTACACATTCATTCCCAGTGTGTATGAAATCAAGGTTAATAAAAAAAATAATAATAATAATAATAAAATCGTAACATTTTCCATATGTCCTCACACACGGAGTAATGCAGTAGGCCCCTAAGGTTTGAAAAAAATCTTAAGACTGACTCGACCATCCACTCAATTAAATGATGACATTTATCTTACTGATCTCTTCCAGATAACGATGAATGATATCATTCATTCATATATCTCTTATAATGCATAAAGGAGGCGGGGGGGGGGGGGGGGGGGGGGGGGGGGGGGAGAGAGAGAGGGTGTGTGTTAAGCGGTAAAAGATCCCTTGATTCACAGCCAAGTCGTTGGATGGATGTCCAGATATGGAGCCGGAATAGCTCAGTTGGTAGAGCGCCGGACTGGTAATCCAAAAGTTGCAGGTTCGAATCTCCACCGGGCCGTTTCGGTACAGGGGGATTTCTCCCTCGGAGTTAACATTAGTTCTGACTCCATTTCCCATACAGCTCTTCGAATGAGACTGTAAACCGAGGTTCCGTGTGTGAACGCACGCACAACATCTTGCGCACACGTAGAATCCCATCACCAACTTTCGGAAGAGAAGGCCAGTTTGGCCGTTGGTATGGATGACACGTTACACATAACATGTATCTTCCCCTAAGATAGAGTATGGCTGTCTAAATGGCGGGATAAAAAAAAAAAAAAAACGGCCATACGCACAAAAACTCCACTCCCTTTGTTGGGTAGATGGGATTGATACTTGTCTGCCCATATAGGAAGTGTCCGCAGGAGCATCTGCCTGCGTGCGCAGATGAAGAAGAAGTCGAGATATGAACAGAGGCCTGTTTCACAGAGGGTACACGCTGGAATCCTCACCAGCTGGACGAGTGGCGCTGTTTCACCAAGACTCCTCGCGGCGACGAGTGAGACACTGGTTGCAAAGAGATCACTAGCGCATCTTGGGGCTATTTCGCATGCTTGACAAAATGCATGGCCGACAAGGACCGTATCTCTGGCGACTGAAAAACCATGATGTTTGTGATTGGTGCATGAAACGAGCAGAAATTTCACGTGCAAGAGGAGCTTGAAGAGATGGCCTTGTTGTTGAAAGGTATCTCTGCCCAGATGTCTTTGGACTTCGGAGATCCCCGTCCTGTCGCCAGGTCTTCCGCTTCCCCTTTGTTCCTGGTGGCGTCACAACCCTGGCCGCTGGTGAAGTCTTCTCTTGCTGAAGCGTCGCTGACAAGACGGGATTGGTTTCGCCAGTTACTACGGCGCGTCTGAAGTCGTCGCTCAGTGAAAAGTGATCTGCGTCTTACAGCTGATTGCAAATGCACTTTTCTGCCAAACCATTTATTTCAGCTGTTTCTCTGCTAGGCCTCCTGTCTCAGCAGTTTCTCTGCTAGGTCTCCTGTCTCAGCAGTTTCTCTGCTAGGCCTCCTGTCTCAGCTGTTTCTCTGCTAGGCCTCCTGTCTCAGCCGTTTCTCTGCTAGGCCTCAGCAGTTTCTCTGCTAGCCCTCCTGTCTCAGCCGTTTCTCTGCTAGGCCTCAGCAGTTTCTCTGCTAGGCCTCCTGTCTCAGCCGTTTCTCTGCTAGGCCTCAGCAGTTTCTCTGCTAGGCCTCCTGTCTCAGCTGTTTCTCAGCTGCACTTCCTGTCTCAGCTGTTTCTCAGCTGCGCCTCCTGTCTCAGCAAGTTCTCTGCTAGGCCTCCTGTCTCAGCAGTTTCTCTGCTAGGCCTCCTGTCTCTGCTGTTTCTCTGCTAGGCCTCAGCTGTTTCTCTGTTAGGCCTCCTGTCTCAGCTGTTTCTCAGCTGCGCCTCCTGTCTGCACTGTTTCTCTGTTAGGCTTGCTATATCAGCTGTGCCACCGCGAAGCCCCCTTGTCTTGACAGTTTCTCTGACCTGCCCCAAGGGCTGAGTTGTTCTTTCGGAGTTTGGCACTATCGTATGTAGAATCTGTCATTGGTAAAATAGGCTAAGGAGGGTAAGAGTAGAACGACGGGCAACTGACTGACTGACGGCTTCGGTCACCATGTCAAACGGACTTGTCTCAACGCGCTTTGATGAAGAACGGGGTTTTGCAGGCTGAACTTACACCTTTCATTTAATTATTTGTTTTTACTGTGGACGGTTTTTCATGATCTAAAGCTTTGGTGTCAGCTTTATTGTAAATTATACCACCCTGTTAATGTCTTAATTGCTTACACTCTCTGCAAGCGTCGTTTGGACGCTTCTGAGTGATTTTGTCGCAAACGCGTGAAAGAGGTGAGTTTGACTGTGAACACACTTAGGAAAAAGGTTTTTTTTTTTTTTTTTTCTACGGCGGACATGGGGGACACGTCTCATGTCTGAAGGCTTCTCCTGCCTCCAAAACGTTCAGAGAAGAGCGGCCAGGTGGGTGGGTGTCCGTCCGACCGAGGCAGAGCTGTAGTGTGAAGACACGATCCTGGCCTTGGATTAGACCGCCTTGAAGGAAGGAGGAAAAACAGCTCGCCTCTCAGATTTCCTTAAAGTACCGCCGTAGCTTCATCGCTATTAAAGCGAACCCCCCCCCCCCCCCCCCCCCCCCCCCCCACACACCCCCCCCCCCCCCCCCCCCCCCCCCCCCCCCCCCCCCCCCACCCCCCCCCCCCCCACAACACACACACACACACCACCTCGCCCCCCCTCTCCTCCTCGCCCTCCACTTCCCACACAAACCTCGGACAGACAGCCATTTCCCCTCATGGCACCCGCCGGTCGCATGTCCTCATGTACCAGCACTGACACCCTGAACAGAAGAGGTCCCCCCCCCCCCCCCCCCCCCTCATGCAGAAACACACGGGGACAGCTCGCCTGACGGAATCGTCTCAGCACCATGCTTGAGATATTATTTCCAGTCCAGAATGACATCACGTGCTTGAAATTCCTCTGTCCTGCCCCTCTCTCCCCCCCCCCCACCCCCCCCCCCCACCCCCCCTACCCCCAATCTTGGATCTTACTACTGCAGCGCAGTGCCGTCAGACTGATACTGGCGCCAGTGCTTAGAGATGGTATCGGGCCTGATAACTCAGTCTCACTGACCCCCACCCCCCCCCCCCCCCCCCCCCCCGTTCCCCTCCTCCAAACTTTTATGTCTGCTGGCAGCTCCACACACAGTGGCACAACAGCATAAGTACTCAGATCCTGTATAAAGCTGTCCTTTTCTATTTCTTTTTGTCATTTTTTGATCATAATTGTTTTAACCTATAAGTGTGTAAGTCTCAAGTGCAGCGAAATATTAAGCCTGTTGAAGTTGGCTTCGTCAAGTGATCACATGCATGTATCGGAAACAAAAGCTATAGTCCTCCTTAAGGGAGAAAAACAGTACACAAGATCGCAATTCCACTCTTCAAATCTTCGTCCACGTGGCCGTTTTCAAGAAAGAAAATAAAAAAAATACACACAACCACGTAATGTCCATCTTCTTTGGCAACTGGACACAGCAAAGCAACCCCCCTCCCTTTGCTCTGTCTAGTTGCCAAAGATGGACATTATGTAGTTGTATTGTTTTTGTTTTTTCTCTTGGGAAAAGGCCACGTGGCCGAAAATTTGAAGAGTGGAATTGTGATCTCACATACATGAAGTCTGTGAAGAAATGATGTCGGCAATCTCCACACTTACATCCATCCATTCCCATCTACTAGCCATCAAACCATCTCCCCCTTCCTCCCCTCGCCAACCCCTCCCCTCCCAACCACTTCCCTCCTCCCGGAAACGAAACGTTACCACCTACTGACAGGGAAAAAAAAAATCTCGACGAATAATTATGAGTTTCTTTCTGTGAATATGTATCTTCCCCTACGTAGGTGAACGTGAATATAACCGGTCATTTTGTGGCCACTATCTATCTTAACAGCAGACCATAGTTGGCAACCTCCCTCTCATCCACGTCTAGTGGTCGCAAAGAAGAAACGGTTCTATGCCGGCTGCACACTGGGCCATTCGTATTTTACTCATTCATACCTTTTAAAGAGTGAAGAAGTTCCGTGGTGCATTCCATGTGACTTACCACCACAATAAAACACATTCCTTTAGAGTGTTGAGACTTGCATGATGTGAGACACAAATATTTTACAGCAGATTCCATGAAAACCTTGTTCAGGATGTTCCACCTGATGTGATCTTTGAAGTCTTGAAAGAGATTAACATTTTTCACCGGATCTGAGGTTTTATAGTGAAAAGATTTTTTTTTTTAACAAGGTTTCGGATAGGTTTTTAGATGTATCTTAAAAAAAGAGTTGTGTGAATGAATGACTTGTGATTTGATTTTAACGTGGTGACAGCCCTGATACGGCCGTTTGCGGTCGGCTGGGCTATAAGCAACATTGCCTTACCTTACCTCCCTCTTTTATGACATGCTGGACTCGTGACTGGCCGGCAGAGGCTGTCAGCCCACACCTGACTTTGGACGACTTTTCCTCACCTGCGTTTCCTCATGGTGTGAAAAAAAATCCAAGATGTAATGCATGTAAACCTACTCCCAGTTTAACTTGAATACGCGTGAGATATTCCATAAAGAGGAAAACCCGTTTGGGGCCGTTATAACTGTTAGTAACGGCTATTCTGGTAAACATCGGGCATCATCCGTGACCCATAATGAACATTTCTATAATTTTCAGAAAGATCGGCTAAGTACTTTCTGAGATATTCCATAAAGAAGAGAAAAAATTTCAGAAAGATCGGCCAAGTACTTCTGAGATATTCCATAAAAGAGAGACCCGTTATGGGCCATTAGCAACGGCTATAACGGTAAAATAAAACATCGGGCATCATCCGTGACCCAAGCAACGGCTATAACGGTAAAATAAAACATCGGGCATCATCCGTGACCCATAATGAACATACCTACAAATCTTCAGAAAGATCAGCCAAGGACTTTCTGAGATATTCCATAAAGAACAAAAAGCGTTATGGGCCGCTATAGCGGTTAGTAACAGCTATAACAGTACCATAAAACATTGGGCATCATCCGTGACCCATAATGAACATACCTACAAATTTTCATAAAGATCGGCCCTGTAGTTTTGTCTGGAGCGAGTGGAACACATTTTGACCATGGACGGACACACAGACAGACAGACAGACACACAGAGACAGCATTTTTTCGGTCCCATCAGAAAGTAAGTAATCTCTATTCTATAAGAACTGGAGTAAAAAAACTGCCGCAGGGAGGTGACCTTTTGCAGTGACGTGCCCTTGAGAGGCAAATCAGCTTTCTTCCTAATGCTACATGAACCTGGATCTCCCAGCCTTTGTGCCAAAGGCTCTTGGCTGGCACACTTGGGAAGGGGGGGAGGAGGGGGCTCTTTCTCCTCCCCCTTGGCGCGTGTTGGGGGTTGTAACCTGCTGTTTTGTAAGCAGCGCCGATTTGTAAGCGCTTACAAATCAGCGCACATTGCATGACTTGTAAAAGCGCTGATTTGTAAGCAGCGCTGATTTGTAAGCGCTTACAAATCGGCGGGCTAGGCCCCCACCGTTTTTGTAAAGTGCTTTGCAAACCGGCGGGCGCTTTATATCCTGCTTCTTTGGATTAAAACAATAAATTATTATTACGCTTTCAGTGATTATTCCGGCAAATTTTGATGACTTCCTATTATGCTCATCAAGATGGCGGACTGACACATGTCGTTTTGAGGAGCACACTAACGAAGAGGAAAAAAAACAAGTCTGCTAACTTATTTTACTACTTCCTCCCCCCTCTCTCTCTCTCTCTCTCTCTCTCTCTCTCTCTCTCTCTCTCTCTCTCTCTCTCTCTCTCATTGCAAGTAACCTTTCACCCAATTGTATGCAAACTTTCAGCTTCATCAAAGAAATACTTAGTTCTCAGTCGCACACTGATACGTATAAGTAGAGGTCTAAATTGTGAATTTCCTCGTTTTGTCCAAGATACTCCTGAAGCAAATGATACTCGTTTGAGCGATTTATACACAGGAGGGAAAATATAAATTTAACAGAGTAATAAGCAGAATTTCGTGTCATACATGCATCAGTCTTGAGTCATGTGATCTATTCGATACACCTGAATGACCTTAACCTCTCACACACCCTCTTTATCTAGAAGCCAAAAAGACTGTGCAGTTCATGAAATGGATGCCAGCTTAATCCGTTAGTTATATTCTGGAAGTTTTCAGAATATATAAGATGAAATAAGACCCAGTTTGATCCAAAATGAAGGATGTTATTCATTTCGAAAGTGAGAAATCCAAAATAATCTAGTCAAAAACTTCTGATTTTAGCTGAGATGTAGTTTTATGCCGGTTATCAACAGAGGCAGAAAATTCGTTAGAGGATGTGTTCCTATTCCTTTGAAGTACAACACATATTACCATCATGGGTGGAACTTTCATACATGGAATTTCATTTGTTTGAGACACGAAAGCAGATGAAATCCAGCCAACACTCTACTGCATGTTTTTTTTTCTAGACTCTACTGAATAAAACGTGTAGCAATTTTAAAACGTTATTTTGCAGGTGAGGATCATTAACTTGTCCAAATATTCAACATGTTTAGAAATAAAAATAGGTTACTTATCACATTTATGTTCAGTGGTGTGGAATTTGTCCGTTACAACTTGTACAATTAAGCAAATTATGCTTGTTTCAAGTTCAGTTTATGTATCAAAATGGGCAACTATCCTACTGCAGCCATAAAAGATAATAAAGACGTGTAATTATGATTTAACTTTGCTTTGATGCACACAATTCTAAGAGGGAGGAGGAAGCGTATGATTTTTTTTGTTTGTTTGTTTCATTTCCATCTGTCCACCTCTAAATTTTGATTAAACATGCAAACAGCTGTTGTTTGTTAGCTTGTTTGTTTTTAAAAATAACATTTTCAGCATCCACGAATAATTTTCTGCATTGTCTTTTTACTGATTGTGTCTGGCAATCATATCTATTCTTTTAGTGAAATATTCTGGTGAAAGTATGAAAACTGCACACTAGTTTAACTTTTGCCTATTCTCTTCACTCAATATAAGCTGAGTTACCATTTCGTTTTCGTTTGAGAGTGGAAAATTGTGTTTACATCATCGACTGTGAAATGTGCTTAAAACTGCGTTTAAAAACAACAAACAACAAAAATTAGTTCACTTTGTCTTTCATGTAACGTTAACAGAAATGAACAAATATGAATAAAAACATGTCAACAATGTCCTCTGCTTTTCGACTTCGAAATTTGATTGTGTGAGTGAGTCAGGGCAAAAGAAATAGACTGTTTACTCCCCTCCCCCCTCCCCTCCAAACACACACACATATGCACAGGCTTACATACACACACACACACACACACACACACACACACACACACACACACACACACACACACACACACATGTTTACTCCCCTCCCCCCTTCCCCTCCAAACACACACATATGCACAAGCTTACATACACACACACACACACACACACACACACACACACACACACACACACACCGCATTTCAGTCCGCCGTTTTGATGAAATAGAAAGTCATCAAAATTGCAGGAATAATCACTGAAAGCATAATTATAGTTATCGTCTCAATCCAAAGAAACAGGATATAAAGCGCCGGCCGTTTTGTAAAGCGCTTTACAAAACGGCGGGGGCTTAACCCGCCGATTTGTAAAGCACCCGCCGATTTGTAAGCAGTTCTTACAAATCGGCGGGGACCTAGCCCGCCGATTGTAAGCAGCGCCGATTTGTAAGCGCTTACAAATCGGTGGTTTTACAAGTCATGCAATATGCGCCGATTTGTAAGAGCTTACAAATCGACGGATTACAGGGGTCACTCCAGCACACCCGGTCGGGGTGCATCCTGGGAGGCCGCTATGGTGGCCGGACTGGTTTGACTGGGCATCTGGGAATGGGCAAGTTGTTCCTCTCCTCTGTTCAGTGATTGTATGCTTGGTTTGTCGACTGCATTGTTGACCACTAAACTACAGCGGAAGGTCTTTGGCGAGAATGTGATGCACCACATAAATGCACATAGCATATTCTAATACAGTTGACGGTGTGACATTGTACTGCATCGTACTACACTACATTAAAAAGATTTCTTTTTGTTTGTGTTTTTTGTTGTTTTTTTTTTTTTGCTGTCCCCATCTTCTGTGCCACCTCGGTGGCATTGCATCCACGCCGCTCATTCCGAGTCCCCCGTCCACAGCCACAGCCCCGGAACCGGCAATCCACAGGGAGCAGTCAATGTCAAGTCATCAAGAGGCAACCCACCGGAGGAGACACTGCACTGCTGCCGAATCACTTCGGTGGTGTTCAGTGGCGCCTGTTCTGATCTAACATACGCAGGACACCATCTACTAAGCCCCCTACTGACGACAATAATTGCTTAGTCG
>JADBJO010007708.1:0-12500 GCA_016801955.1 Conus betulinus | reverse complement strand
GAGCAGTACGATCTACGAGACTGACTTACAAACAATGGATCAAGAATAAGAGCAAGACCGATCTCTTAAGTATGAAACAAGCAAAAGGAAATGACAGTAAAACACTCGCTCACGCTAAAAGGAACTACTGGAATGAATTTTGTAAAGTAAAATATCGGAATCAAAGGATTTGTATAAAGTTTGGAAAAAGAGTTTAAAAAAAAAAGAAGAAGAAGAACGGACACAAAAACTCAAGCTTACCTAGCGATATTAGGAAAACACTTTCCAAGTGCTTTGAAAACAGCAGAGACTTTTGTCGACTTAAAGATATTAGATACGCCTTTACATGATGATCATTTTCTGAATGTTCCTATTCAATATTCAGAACTGGCAGAGGCTCTAGAATCCGTTTGATCTCAGAATTTAGCAGCGGGCCTAGACGGCATCTCTTATTAACTCTTTTTTTTTATTTTGCTCCTTCTTTACTACATTCTTTGTTCCAAAAATGTTGAAATAAAAGCATCATTCCTAACATATGGAAGAGATCGGTAGTGATACCTATTCTGAAAGAAGGCCAGATAAAAACACTGATAAGCAGCTACAGACTATAGCTTTGACTTATCACATCGGCAGATTATCAGAAAAAAAATTATGCAGAGGCGTTTATTACATTACTTTGAGAGAAAAAAATGACATACTGCCAATTCAACGAGCAGGTTTTAGAAAAGGTCAATACACAGCCGATCACTTAGTTTAACTGACAACCTAAATTAAAAAACAAAATAATTCTCCTGACGAAAAAAGCACGCTTGCTACATTTCTTTTTATGTTAGGAAGGCATACGACAGAGTGTGGCGTGACAGATTATTCTACAGACTAAGACTAATGCAACAAGTGGGAAAATGTTCTTTTACGTGAAAAACTTTTTTTTTTTTTTTTTCAAAATAGGTCCATCTGTGCAATGATAGGTAAAACCTATTCTTCTTTTAGAAACACTGACATGGGAATTCCCCAGGGATCAGCCATCGCACCCCTTCTTTTCTGTATTCTTATTGGTGACCTTCCTAACGTGTGACCACACAATATGAATGTGGTACAGAATGCAGATGACATAGCTGTTTGGATGAATATTAGTTTAAAGAAACACTCAAATAATAGGGAAACAACCCATGTGTAAAATCTTTATAAACATGAAGTGAATAAGTTGTCTGCTTATATGAGAGAAAATGGACTAGAATTTTCAGACAAAAACACGTTTCATATCGTTTCACAATGGTCATAATCCTGGGTTGCTACCTTCACTTACTCCCGAAGGCAACCTAGTAAGATATAACAAAAAGTTAAGTTTTTAGGAGTATGTTTAACGTCAAGGCTTAAGTGGAAGAGTACACATAGATTACCTGCTGCACACAAAAACAAGGAAAAAAAGATTAAATATCCTAAAGATCACCAGCAGTCAATCTTGGGGTCAAGATACAAAAACCCTTTTGCACTTATCACTTTCCTTAGTGCCATCAAAATCAATATATGGACAAGAAGCTACAAAGTGTGGACAGCAAAGCTATCGAATTTGAACTGGGGGTTCAGATACACACAAATCTATTGAAATGTTACAAACAGGCAAGTTTACTTCCTCTTTATAAACAACGAAAGCTGGGTGAATCAAAGCATGTAGTTCGGAGTATCTTGCTAAAAATAAAATTGGTTAGAGAAGAAATTTTCATTGACTCAGACAAAGATTTTCCTAAAAGAGCAAGATCTATTTCTTGCGTACCTCCAACCTAACCAAAATTATACTTGCCATGTTCTGTAAGTCTGTGATATTGATATAACTTCAATATCAGAGAATCCGTCTGTTACCTCAATACCTCCATGGGAACATTTAAATGGAAATTTTGATCATGAATATGCACACTTAGATAAGAATGAAAACTCTGATGTATAGTAGTTGTTGAAGCTCTAGAATATTTGCATACAAGATATCCCAATCATTAAAAAAAATGTATACAGATGGGTCAGTATTAGAATCAGGGGAAAGTGATTCCGGATTTGTAATGCCAGAGTTAAACGCGAAACAATCTTTGCATGTTGGAAAGGGTTTTTCTATTCATACAACAGCATTTTATGCATTACTATTGGCTTTGATGTTATTCTTAACTCACCAATAGCCATCTTTAATATATTGTTATGCGTAGGTTCAAAATAAGTTCTACAATCATTGCAATAGTGGAACTGCAAAGCTAGAATACATTTACTTCATGAAATTGGATACGTTATTCCCTGTTTAAGAAATCGATGAATAGGTATTCATTTTTGCTGGGTACCATCACATTGCGGCTTCAAGTGGAATGAAATAGCAGATAATCTGGCTAAAAGGGGAGGTTTGGGAAATGTTCAGCCTATTTCTGAATGTCCTTTGAAAACCATCTGTAAGTGAAATGCTTCACTTGTTGGAAAACTCTATACATAAGAGAAATTTCACTATAAGTCACAAGAATTGCCTTCCTGTCCAAGATCATCAATAAATTAGGTTAAACACATGGAACACAAATTATCTCCTGATGTTAGGTGCATATGTTAGGGAAATATTTCTGTCCATCGCATACTACTAGACTGCCCAATTTTAACAGAGCGATACAGATTTAAGGTATGAATACTGCATATTTTGAAAGCATTGACCATATCTTATTTGACACATGTATTACAGACATCACACACGTTATTGCCCAGTAACAGCTGGGCAGTCTGTTGTCATTTTCAAAAAAAACTATTTCCAGAAGTATTCTTGGTGGAATGTCTAGATTTTAACACGTAAACAAGAGAGGTGACCAGAGACAGAAGGTCTGACATTTTCAGTGATCTCTATTGTCTTTGAAAATCGTCTAATATCATCAATAATGAGCAGACGTTAAAATCACCACTGAACTGAACTGAAGTGAGAAACTTTGCAGTGACACATGCACAAAGGAGAAACGTCATCAAGTCTAGGCAAATCATGCATGTCCAAATTCGTAGGCACAGTATTAACCTGAAGCATCAGTCTCTATCTTTCGTCACACAATAGTGTTAATCTGAAGGGCTGTCTCCCTAGTATTACATAAGAGGCACGTGAAATCATCATCATGTGCACATATAGCAGAGAGAGAGAGAGAGAGAGAGAGAGAGAGAGAGAGAGAGAGACAGACAGAGACAGACAGACAGACAGACAGACAGAGACAGAGAGTGGTGTGGGTGGGCAAAACATAAGCATCAAGACAGCAGAGTGCGAGGCGGTGATGTTTTTTTTTTATATTCCTACATTACAGGTGTATATCATTAAGCACACGAAGGAAAACGGTCATCTAGCCAAATAGAGAAAACATCAATGCAGTCATCAAATGACAGCTGTCCGTTGATAGTAAGAAAGCGCTGCTGTAAATCTGATGTAAAGGAATACCCGTAAGCACTACTGATAGTTTTGTTTAGTTCTAAATAAGTGTCGAAGTTAAACAAATGTAATGCAAGGATTAAAACAAGAAATGTAAATGCTTTACGCGAGCAGATTAAGAAACAAACCTCATACAAGCATACACACGTAAACGTAAACGAACTGATTAAGTTCTCATAGATCATATGCACTAAAAACACCCGTTTCTGCCCTACCGGGCACGCATACGCTTATGCAATGCACACACACACACATACACACACACACACACACACACACACACACACACACACACACACACACACACACACACACACACACACACGCACGCACGCACGCACGCACGCATACAGGCTATTTGCACCCGCTTACTTCAGGTAAAAACTGACCAGCAGACTAAATGAAATAACTGTAAAAATCTGGAGTATTGAAAAACGTAGCACTATTCCAAAACACGCGTGCAGTTTGACCGACAAAATTCGGTCCTCATTCGTTTATGAAAGCGATGGTAAACATTCAAACAACAACAGTAGATCAAAACCGTGCAAAATTGAAGATCAAACATCATTTCAAACGACACATCTAGAATTGGTTAATAAAAGTGAATGGAAGCAATCAGCCGAATCTTAAGTCACATTAATTCTTATCAATGCTCTTTACCGTTCCAAGGGTATCGGACTTTGTTATATTCCCATTCGCTTTGAAATGTGGAAGGGTGGGGAAGATGTAAGCATAATAAATTCAACATCTCGAAAGACAAAGAAAGAAAGAAAACAAACAAACAAACAAAAAAAAAAGTCTTTCATGTGGCCACGAAGTTATGGAAGATCAGTGTTTTTTTCAGTTGCAGTCGTTCAACTAGAACTGCTTAAAAGACTCTTTTAAAACATTTTCAATGTCTTGCCAAGTCCTGAAAAAAAGCCATTTAGCTGGCAAGCACAACAGCGATTCCTTCTCAGACACCTGTTTCATATGTGTTCATCTCCCCGAACAATTCTGTAACAAGATCCTTTATTTTTGGTTATATAGCCACATGAGTGATTCTTCGCTGTTTCAGGAATAACAAACTCATCAAGGTCCAGTTTTAAAGATATGATCTAAGGCAAAAATACGAAAGATCAAAACATCATGCCGGATTTATTGAACCAAAACAAGAGTTATGGCGATAGACACTGCAAATAGAAGCAAATCCAGTGGGACACATTTTCTCCTACTTTGCCCTTCTTTGACAATGATTGTGAAAACAAACGGCTGACATTTGCATATGTAAATTGTAGTAAATGGTCTCACGGTTTGTGTTCTGCCTTGATGTAGTTCACTAGTATGGCTACGAGTGTACACGCTGGAGGAGTGGAGGAGGAAAAAGAGAGAAAGTGGGGGAAGGTATAATGCATGGGGGGAGGGGGGGGGGGGACGAGAAAGAGTAATGAACAGAGGACAGACGGGAACAGCATTTGTTCTCTTTGTTGGCATCTTCCTGGAGTACTGCCCCTTTTGCCATGTCCTGTGAGAACTTTTCAGAGGACAGAGCAAACGACAAAAGTGAAATACTTCGATCAGTTTCGTCGTGTAAGTTCGCCAATGAATGAAGTGGAAACTGCTTTCCGACGATCACAGAAATGATACGACAATGAAATCAAACATCGTTTGTATTTTTCTCTTCCTCACAACCGACCACGCACGTACAAAATACGTGGTGTCCAACAAGACGAGCCAGCCCGGTTGATTACCAGTTGTTTCCCCTGCACAATAATATCGTCTCTCATTGCTGATTTATCAGTTGTCTCCCCTGCACAATAACATCGTTTCTCACGGCTGATCATCAGTTGTTTCCCCTGCACAATAACATCTCCTCATATTGCTGACTATCAGTTGTTTCCCCTGCACACAAAACATCGTCTCTCATGGCTGTTTATCAGCTGTTTCCCCTGCACAATAACATCGTCTCTCATGGCTGTTAATCAGTTGTCTCCCCTGCACAATAAGATCGTCCTTCATTGCTGATCATCAGTTGCCTCCCCTGCACAATAACATCGTCTCTCGTTGGTGATTATCAGTTGTTTCCCCTGCACAAAACATTGTCTCTCATTGGTGATTATCAGTTGTTTCCCCTGCCCAATAACATCGTCTCTGATGGCTGATTATCAGTTGTCTCCCCTGCACAATAACATCGTCTCTCATTGGTGATTATCAGTTGTTTCCCCTGCACAATAAACATCGTCTCTTATTGCAGATAATCAGTTGTTTCCCCCTGCACAATAGCATCGCCTCTTATCGCAGATAATCAGTTGTTTCCCCTGCACAATAACAACGTCTCTTATTGCTGATTATCAATTGTTTCCCCTGCATAATAACATCGTCCTTCATTGCTGATCATCATCAGTTGTCTCCCCTGCACAATGACATCGTCTCTCATTTGTGATTATCAGTTGTCTCCCCTGCACAATAACATCGTCTCTCATTGGTGATTATCAGTTATCGTCCTTCATTGCTGATCATCAGTTGTCTCCCCTGCACAATAACATCGTCTCTCTTATTGCTGATCATCAGTTGTCTCCCCTGCACAATAACATCGTCTCTCATTGCTGATTACTAGTTGTTTCCCCTGCACAATAACATCGTCTCCTTGCTGACTACCAATTGTTTCCCCTGCACAATAACATCGTCCCTCATTGGTGATTATCAGTTGTGTCCCCTGCACAATAACATCGTCCTTCATTGCTGACTATCAGTTGTTTTCCCTGCACAATAACATCGTCTCTCATTGCCAAACGCTAGTTTTGCTAGCTGCAGAAGACGTTTTTCTTTGTTGGCGCTTCACGCCAAGATCTCAAGATGGAATCACTACAGCTTAGTGACCCATCAACAACCCTGCCACACTAATCACTTGAAAATAAAAATAAACAAAAGCGTATTGTATGCCGATCAATGAGAATGAGGATGATGAAGATGATGCTACGGATTTCCATTCCGGTCTGAGATTGCATGACAGGGCTGTACAAAATATTGTTCCAGTTTTGTTACTATTACAATGGAAGTCATGTTTCTCTCATACCTGTTTGTTTACTTGTTTGTCGGCCAGCAAGAATACACACAACCCAGTCAGTCAGTCAGCTCTAATGAAACTGTGTCAAAATCGGAGTGTGACCTGAGCACAGCCCCAGTCAATGTTGGTGTGGATCAGTGTCCTTGGTCAAGAGGTGGAAGCCTGATCCATTCAGCCACATCGTTAACAATATTCCACTGAACATGGACACTGTGTTGTCATTGTTCCCCCAAAAATAACAACCAACTATGAAGTGATATATGTCTTCATCAAAGATTTAAAACTGCAGAGTGATATGAATGGTGTTATCGTTTGTATTTCGCATATCCTGTTTTTATTTATCTATTTTTTTTTTTTGCTGTTACTGAGTACATGGGGAAATAATCATTCCAGTTTTTACCTTCCATTACCTCCCATTTGCAGACAATATTTTTCTTTCACACATGAACCGACTTATTCGCAGACATTTCCAAAACAAAACACATACCTACCGACCCTATTTTTCCCCCTCCCATGTTCCAGCAAAGCCATCGCTTCTTTCGTTTCCCAGTTTGGTAAAGATTCAAGGGTCAAGGGTTGGATAAAGGACCCCAGCCATTCAGGGTGAGGCCTCCGCTGTTCCATGTGTCAGCAGCCTGCTTTTCACTGGTTTAACCATGACAAAAGCACTCTACACACAGACAGAGAGACGTTCGCATCAAAGAAAGAGAAACACTTGATATCCTACTGGACCATCCCAAGTGGTACATTCCCTTGAACCCTCCCTCTCTCTCTCTCTCTCTCTCTCTCTCTCTCTCTCTCTCTCTCTCTCCCTCCCCTTCTGTTTCTATTCTTCTCTTCTCTCTCCCCCCCCCCCCCCCCCCCCCCCTCTCTCTCTCTCTCTGAGGACGTCATCAATGTTCCAGGCTGGCACAGTACAACAAGGATTCAAACTCACAACACATCACAAAGCCGTGACGAAACTTCAGCGGCTCGTGCAACGTGAGTTAAAATGGACAGAGACACACAGACCCTGCGCGAACAAGGTATTCCCTGAACACATACAAAATTGCGTCCCATTTTTTGATATTGATTTTTTTTTTCGCGCGGACTGGTTATGTTATTCGTAGCCAGGTGGTTTTGGATCTACAGTCCTCCGCATTCAGTCACTCGCAGACACTGACCTCACAAACAATCCTTCTGCAGATTCCACTGAAGCACCTGCAGACACTGACCCTGCGAACAACCCATCTACAGATCTCACTGAATCATTTGTAGTCCTACCAGCAGCCATCTACAGACCATATTAAATCACCTGTAGCGTCTGACGCTAAAACAACTCACCTGCAGACCAAATAAATTACGTGTAGACTCAGACCCTACAAAACAATTTATCTACAGATCTCACTGAATCATTTGTAGACACTAGTCCTACATGCAACCCATCTACAGACCACACTGAAATTACTTATAGACTCTGCGGCATAAACACAACGCATCCATATATCCTACTGAATCTCTTCTAGACACTTTTTTTCCCAGACAACCCACCTACAGACGTAATTAAATCATTTGTAGACGCAAACCCAACAAACAACCCATCTAAAGACCTCACTGATTCAGATGTAGACACTAGCTCCCTAAGCTAATCATCTGCAGACAACATTGAATATTCATTAACACTGAACCCACACACAATCCATCTACAGACATGTCTGGATCATCTGCAGACACTGATCCTATAAACGACCCATCTGCAGGCCTGTACAGACTTGTAGACGCTGTCTCTACAAATACCCATCTACAGATCAAGTTAATCAATGGCAGACATTCTCTCTACTAATAACCTATCCGAGACCTCTGTACTAAATCGACTTTAGACGCTAATTGTACACACAACCCATCTACAGTCCTCACTGCATCATGTGTATACATGGACTCTACAAACAGCCCATCTACAGACCACGATGATGGCGAGGAACAATAGAGAACGATGATGACAAAGGATCGACGAAACAAGTAATCGACACTGTGATCTCACATAGAAACACTGATGGGTGGTGGAACGTACAGAACAAAAAACAAGATGCAAAGCATATCAACGTACTCCCAGTACAGTGACAGACCGGGGGAGACAATTTCCCGTTAGTGGAAGAAAAAAACTCGACAGTGCGGTGGTTACTTCCCTTATCAGACTTTGATTTTTTTTTTTAATTATCATTTATAGCCGTTAGTAACGGCTATTCTGGTAAAATAAAACATCGGGCATCATCCGTGACATATAATGAACATACCTATAAATTTTCAGAAAGATCGGCCCAGAGGTTTTGTCTGGAGCGGGTGGAACACATTTTGACCATGGACAGACAGACAGACAGACAGACAGACAGACACACAGACAGCATTTCTTCGTTCTCATTGTAAAGTACTCCCTGCTGTATAAGAACTGGGAGCACAACAAGTAAAAACGTAGACCTGAAACAATCGGGACATTGAAATCCTGGGGTGCTGGAGGCGAAACACAGCATACCTCACCTTCGAAAAAATCCCCCTCCCTCTGTACACCTCTCCCCCTTTGTGAGAATATCACAACAATAGGACTATGACTGTTATTGCTATTATTATAATAATGATTCTGATCATCATGTCGATCATTATCAACAATTATATTATTACCCTAAGTATGATTTGTTGCACATTATACGAAGCACAGAAAAGAAATTTGTAGGTCAGTGTTGTTTCTGATCTTCCTTATTCAGCAGGCCTACCATTCTACTTATTGTTATCGTCATCGTCGATATCATCGATACTGTTGTTTTTGTTGCTGTTGTTATTTTCACTGTCATTATTATTACTATTGCAAGCACCATTATCAGCAATATCTTATTATTATTATTATTGCTCTGCTTGTAACTCGTCAGCAGTTTTGAATTAAAAAAAAAAAAAAGATGCGCCAGCCGCCGAGCCATATAAAGAAACTTTTATCCTTGAAAATCCATGGATGGAGAGAGAGAGAGAGAGAGAGAGAGAGAGAGAGAGAGAGAGGAGAGAGAGGGAGAGAGAGAGAGAGAGGAGAGAGGGAGAGCGTGAGGCGAGAGAGAGAGGAGAGAGAGAGAGAGAGAGAGAGAGAGAGAGCCGAAGCAAGGTGTTGCCATTCTATGAACGACAAAGGTTCACAGACAGGATTGTGTTACATCACCTGTTTGTCACAAGGTCGTTTTACAGACCAGGATGCCCCTGGTCCACAGTCCCACCAGCAGGTAGTCCGGAAATCACTTTCTAGTTTTTGCTGCTAATCAACATTACCATTCACGCTGAAAACACTATCACAGAAAACTCGTATGTAGTACGGACAGAGAGAGAGAGAGAGAGAGAGAGAGAGAGAGAGAGAGAGAGAGGAGAGAGAGAGAGAGAGAGAGAGAGAGAGAGAGAGAGGCGGGGGAGGGAGGGAGGAGGGAAGGAAGGGGGTTGGTGGGAACTAGTTCCAGTTTGAACCAATTTTTGCAAGCGGAAAAGGCCATTATAGTGGCCTTAGAGTTTTTCCACACGTAAGAAACACACGGCATTCTGTAAAGAAAAAAAAAACAGTACCTGAAGAATTTCTTTATGTACAGACATCGAGTCTAAAATGAATTCGTCCAAAGTAGTGGGAGATATAGGAAACACATCTGTAGAATAGTGATTTGGAAAAGCCTGGGCCAGGGTAATTTGCTCAGGTGGCTGATTAAGCATGTTAGCTTGAGTCCTAACTTCATAAAGTGCATGTTTACATCGTACGCGAACAACATTGCAGTAGTCTTCAAAGTGTACGCCCTAAGCGCTAGAGTAAGTGTGTTAAGCATAGTAGTATTTCATAACGTGTTACATTGGCAATCACGCTTTGTAAGAGCGAAACATGCAGAATGTGATCACTCTCTCTCTCTCTCTCTCTCTCTCTCTCTCTCTCTCACACACACACACACACACACACACACACACACACACACACACACACGCGCGCGCGCGCGCGCGCGCGCGCGAATACAACAAATTAACGAATAACACTTTCCCTGGCTTAACACGCTCCAGTTATGCATCTTCAAGATATAAAACTGCCGACGGCAAATAGCGTAATAAAAAGGAATAATGCCAGTTACTCAAACTCAGAAACTTCCCTTGAATTCCCACAGTCCTTTGCGCTTTCCAGTTATTCTTCCTGCCGTGGGAGAATGACCATTCGTTGTAATTCCACGATGATTTACAAACCGCTGTGATAAACATCTATTTCTACTTTCGGCCTACCATTTTCTCCTTCCTTCCTCCAACACACGACTCAGTTCAGTCGTCAGGATCAAATCGTTTCCACGTTAGTTTCATTGTCAGGATCATGATATTTTCAAGATTATTACTTTCATCATTAGGATCATACCGTTTTCACTTTAGGGTCATACCATTTTCACTTTAGGATCATACATTTTTCATTTCAGACCCATTGTTAGGATCATACCATTCTCATTTCAGATCCATGGTTAGGATCATACCGTTTTCACTTCAGATCAATTGTTACGATCATACCATTTTCACTTCAGATCAATTGTTAGGGTCATACCATTTTTCATTACAGAAATCGTTACGATCATACCGTTTTCTCTTTAGGAGTCATACCATTATCTCTTTAGGATCATACCATTTTGTTCTTTAGGGTCATACCATTTTGTTTTTTAGGATCATACCATTTTGGCTTTAGGATCATACCATTTTGCTTTAGGATCATACCATTTCGCTTTAGGATCATACAATTTTTGCTTTAGGATCATATCATTTTCGCTTCAGACCCCTGTGTCATCTTTGTTAGTCCCCTGTGGTGTCCTTGAAAAAGTTCCTTTGTTAACAGTCCCCCTGTTATCCGTGAAAAAGCTTCCTTGTTAACAGTCCCGAGTGTGTCATGAAAAAGTTCCTTTGTTAACAGTCCCTTGTGTGTCCATGAAACAGTGTCCTTTTGTTTACAGTCCCTGGTGGCCATGAAAAACAGGCCCAGTTTTTCCTTTGTTACCAGTCCCGAGTGGGTCCATGAAAAGTTCCTTTGTTAACAGTCCCTGTGTGTCCATGAAAAAAAGTTCCTTTTTTAACACTCCCCTGTGTGTCCATGGAAAAAGTTCCTTTGTTTACATGTCCCCTGGTGTGTCCATGAAAAAGTCCTTTGTTTACAGTCCCCTGTATGTCCATGAAAAAGGTTCCTTGTGTTAACAGTCCCCTGTGGCTGTCCTGAAAAAAGTTCCTTTGTTAACAGTCCCCTGTGTTGGTCATGAAACAGGAGCAGTTCTTTTGTTAACAGTCCCATGATATGTCGATGAAATAGGGCCAGGCCTTTTTAACAGCCCCTGTGTGTCTATGAAAAAGGACTAGTTCTTTGTTAACAGTCCCCTGCGTATCCATTAAAACAGGACTAGTTCCTTTGTTAACAGACCTATGGTGCCCATGAAAAAGGAGCAGTTCTTTGTTAACAGACATGTGGTCCTTGGCAAAAGTTCCTTTGTAACAGACATGTGTGGTCATGAAAGGACCAGTTCCTTTGTTAACAGACATGTGTTGTCCATGAAAAAGGACCTATTCCTTCGTTTAAAGGACCCGTGTGTCCATGAAAAACGGAACTGTTCCTCTGTTTAAGGGACCTGTGTGTCATAAAAAGGACAGGTTCCTTTGTTCCCACATCTGTGTGTCCACGAAAAACGTTCCGTTATTAAAAAGTCTTCTGTGTGTCCGTGAAAAAAGGAACAGTTCTTTTGTTGATAGTTTTCCCTGTGTTGTCCATGAAAAAAGGACCTGTTACTTTGTTAAGGGACCTGTGGGTCCATGAAAAAGGACAGTCTCTCTATTCGTTAACCCCCCCCCCCCTGTGCTCACGACACCCTGCTCCCACACGGACTCTTCAGCGTTGCTAGAGATGCCTGGCAACACGTAAGATCGAAAGTCAGGTTGGGGCATTACAGATCAAAATGCTGATACTATTGATATTGCTGAGGAGAAGTCTCGTTTCACAGCAGTGGCAACGGAGCAATGCATCAACGATCATCTGACCAGGTCATGCGG
>JADBJO010007707.1:103234-108010 GCA_016801955.1 Conus betulinus | reverse complement strand
GCATTTTGGTGATATGATTCAAAGTGATTACACAATACTGTCTGTTAAATAGGTAAAATACAAGATAGGAAACTTCCCTTAACTGTTGCTAGAATACAATGTGTTTAAGTTAGCATTGCGTCAGTTTTGGGCGTACAAAACTCGTCCCAGTAACATCCTTACAGAAAATGAAAATAAACTGCTATGTGACAATAAAACAATACAAACCGTTAAAAACTGTAGATTACATTTGGTTAACAAATCTTTTTTCTGAACCGTGCTGTGTGAATTTTTGGAGCAATGAATTCCATGTCACACTGACACAGTGGCGGTGGAATATTGTTTGCACTGCATCGAAAGAGTCAAGGCTAAGAGAACTTGTCTAGAAACTTTTTTCATAATACATATCATACTAGCATTATTTTCAATAAGAATGGAATTACGCAGACAACAAAGGTACGTTTTGTTTAGCTAGGATCCGTCACGTGAGCATTTTTTCGTAATATGTCAAAGGGTAAAGGATTCGTGAAAGGTTGTGGAGGGCAAAATAAATGTAGATCCCAATGTGAGAATAAAATTTGACGTCTCAGATATTTTGCTGGGTTTCCAAAAGGAAGGTGGGGCTGACCAGTCGGGACATAAAGTATGTATGCAATTTGAGTATTGTTGACAAAATGTGCATCAGTAAACTCAGATACGGAACCCCAATAAATCTCTTTTATCTGTTTGAGAAAGGACTACGAATAAGAGCCAGACGGGGTGGTAAATATGGAGAATATTAACTGTTTTCATCACTAATTAACAGTTGAGTGTTATTGTGTCCATGCGTCCTTAAAAAAAAATCATCTGGCTTGTATGTACTCGGCGAACGTTTATTCTTACGTTCTTTACTACATAGTGTTGACCTTTCTTTTTTTTTTTTTTTTTTTTGTTTACTTATTCCTTTCATTTTGCATACTTATTAATTGCTTGCTACCTTGGTTGCATGACAAGCTCAACTACTATCCTGCGCCCGTATCTGTGCATGTGTGTGTGTGTGTGTGTGTGTGTGTGTGTGTGTGTGTGTGTGTGTGTGTGTGTGTGTGTGAATGAGAGAGAGAGAGAGTGTGTGTGTGTGTGTGTGTGGTGTGTGTGTGTGTGTGTGTGTGTGTGTGTGTGTGTGTGTGTGAGAGAGCGAGAGAGAGAGAGAGAGAGAGAGAGGAGAGAGAGAGAGACAGACAGACAGACAGACAGACAGACAAGACAAGACAAGACAAAATTCTTTATTTTACGAGGATTATAGATAAGCACTGATGTGCTTTTTTTACATCCAGTCCTCGCCCTTAGTAGGGTTACAATGCAAAATAAGATAAGGCAACAAAAGAAACATGCAAAAAGTGACTAGAACTACAATACGATACAAAAAAGTAAAATGTGTGTGAGAGAGAGAGAGAGAGAGAGAGAGAGAGAGAGAGAGAGAGAGAGAGAGAGAGACGAAGGAGTGAAAGGAGTGCAGGAAGGGCGATAGAGAGAGCGAAAGGGAGAGAGGGACAAAGAGGCGTGGGTGGATGCGGGAAAGAGCATTAGAACAATCTGATAATCAAAAAATTTCAAGGAGATGCAAGACAATCGATTTTGAAACACCAGGGGAAAAAATAATAATAATAGTAGTAGTAGTAGTAGTAGCAGCAGCAGCAGCAGCAGCAGCAGCAGCAGTAGTAGTAGTAGTAGTAGAGAACATATAAAAAATGTGCTTCTGTTATTGTAAAGTGCATGCGATTTGCGAATGTCTTCCTGTAATCAATGTATGATGTAGATATTCTTAAACAAGCAGGCATACATTCCGACAGTAGTAGTAGTAGTAGTAGTAGTAGTAGTAGTAGTACTAGTAGCAGTAGTAGCAGCAGCAGCTGCAGCAGCAGCAGGAGCAGGAGCAGCAACAGCTGTAGTGATCGTATTGCTAGTCTGTTGTTGTCGTGTTGTTGTGTTGTTGTTATTACAGTTAATATACCCGCTGTCGTTGTTATCATAATTGTTTTGGGATTTTGTCGTTACTGAAAGATAAAACCCTTTGGGATTGAATACATGCGCGTACCTGCACCCTGTGTGAACACAGGGTAGGTTTCAGGGGGCTGGTGTAGGATTGCTTCCAACTGGTTTATGCAGCAGTTGAGGACAGTACTTCACCCGGTCCCACCCGCACCTTTGGCTGTCTCTTTTTCTTGTCTGCCCTTTCGGTCGACTGTGGGAAAAGACCAAGTGACGGTGAGAAAAGCCCATTTACCGCAGGGAAAGTTCTGTCGACAGGGGGAAAAAACCTGTAACCCGGGATTTTATTCAGAGGGCACGTAAGACCTCATGGCAAAAGCTTGGCTGTGTCTGGAGTTGTACTGTCTCAACCTGTCAGCACAGCAGCAACGAGTGAGGCTGTGTGATGCATGCAGCAGGTGGGGGCCTTGCCCAGTTGGCTCTGCTGTCATGAAACATGAGGATTTGTACACCCATGGGAACGCTCCCGTGGAGGTTCTTTTGTGTCACGTCCAGTGGCTATTACATAACCGCATCTGCTAGGGAGCAATTGTGTCCCTCGGCAGTCTTAATGGAATGCTCTGTCTGTGCCTGCACCCTGTGTGAACACAGCGCAGATTTGCAAAGACGGTGCAGGATTGCTTCCCGCTGGTTTGTTCGGCAGTTGAGGACAGTTCTTCTCTGGGCCCCTCCCGCACCTTCAGGTGCATCTGTACTTCTCAATTGTACAATAGAAATATTCTCAAACAGGCATACATTCCGTCAGATATAGCAGTAGTAGTAGTAGTAGTAGTAGCAGCAGCAGCAGCAGCAGCAGCAGCAGCAGCAGTAGTAGTAGTAGTACAAGTAGTAGTAGTAGTAGGACCAGTACTAGTACTAGTACTAGTAGTAGTACTAGTAGCAGTAGAAGTTGTAATAGTAGCAGCAACAGCAGCAGCAGTAGAAGTAAATAGTACTGTGTTGTTGTTGTGTTGCCATCGTCGTCGTTGTGTTATTGTTATTACTATTACTATTATTGCTGTTGTTGTCATTATCATAGTTGTGGGGGGTGATGTCTTTGCTGAAAGATGAAACCCTTTAGAAGCTGAGTTCAGAGCATAGCGACCACTGACTGAGAGATTTACCGCCCGTGAGGTGAAAGGATATTAATGAAACATTTACTCACACCACCACGGAATAAGAGGATAACAGAACAGTAAAATATTTGATTTTACTTAACCGGAGTGAGGTGAATCGTTATTTTATTTTATTTATTCTTTGCTGTCCCAGCTTTGGTGCCTTCTCAGCGGCAGTGCACCCACGCCGTTCATTCCGACACCCAGTGCACGCCCACAGCCCGTATGGTCGGTCCCGCTGCAGCCCCGGCACCGGCAATCCACAGGGAGCAGTTAATGTCAAATCAAGAGGCAACCCACCGGAGGAGACGCTGCACTGCTGCCGAGTCACTTCGGTGGTATTCAGTCGCGCCTGTTCTGATCCAACATATGCAGGACACCACCTATTAAGCCCCCTACTGATGACAATAATTGCTTAGTCGCGCAGCCAGCGTAAGTGAGCTTTCCCTCCTGAGGGCATCACCGCATCCGTCCAACGACAGCCCCCTTGGACTCCCCGATACCGGTGACCCCGACAAAACCGAACCAAGGCCACAGACATGGAGAGGACATCGAAACTGAGGTCATCATGAGTGCAGGGCATGAAGGGCCACAGAATTTGTGACTTTTTTATGCTGATCGATGAGAATGAGAATGATAAAGATTATGCTACGGATTTCCATTTCGGTCCGAGACTGCCTGACAGGGCTGTACTCTATGCTTCCTTTCATGATATATCCCAGCGTCAACCAGGCCTGAGAGATACAGACACCTGCAGTGTTGGTCAGGAAATTTGAGCAACACTCTCAGAAACACATCCATTTAGTGGATGAGACTCGACTGTGTGGTCTCAGTCTTCCCAACTGAGCCCGTAGCAAACCCAGCTCAAGGTAGAAGCCGGTCGCGGCAGAAAAATCCCACATGACTGATGGGAATCGAACCCGCGACCTCCCAGCTGGATGTCTGTGACGCTACCCACTTCGCCACGGTGGCTGAAATGGGATGATGTTGATAGGATAATGAAACATTTATCTTTACTTACACCAGAATGGAACACTGTTAACAGGATAATAAAATACAAACTTCTGTCTCCAGTTGCATGGGGAGATGCTGACTGACCAACAAAATATTTAGTATCACCTCCAAGGGAGTGGGAAGGTGTTGACGGGATAATAAAAGTATTTACGGAATCTGTCTGGTATCTTGAGCTAAAAGTAGGTTCATTAACAACAAACCAGCAAACACCAAACACCAGCCATGCTCGTCATGTCAACCTACACACCACTCGAGCTGTATTCAATTCTGAAAGATCTACCTTTTTTTTACCGACTCCCTCAATCGTGCTTATTCTGCACGTGGCAATGGTCACACGAACATCTCAACAGACAACCATGTACACTACGTCTAACCAGTAGAGCACTGCTAAATTCTAGTCCCGTGAACTCCCTGTTCTTTAATTTTCTGAAGATGTTTAATTACTCATTTATTTCCTGTTATGTGTACTAGTTCGTTAACTCCATGACTTTGTTGGTTATAAATATCTGCTATGCACTGTAGCCTCATAGATAGGCTGACAAGACGTAGCTGTCCTTATGGATTAGTTTGAAATATTGCCCCCAAAACAAATAGAAAACGAAAGCGGACTTTCCTAAGGAAATATCCAAACGTTTCCTTATCAGGCACAAACCACAGTTTT
>JADBJO010007707.1:83234-100734 GCA_016801955.1 Conus betulinus | reverse complement strand
GATCTTGCCTAATGTAAATCCTCGTTTTCTTCTTCAGATTCATGATGTAATGATCATAGAGCGCATATTTTATGAGGCAGTACTCCTAAAGCGAATCGACTATCTACAGACTGTAACAACGTCATACCAAATGAACTTCATTTCATGAGTGAGCGTCCCACCTCCACAACATGACGCGTTACGCAAGACACTTCTACCTATTGATCACACGAAAACGGTTATCAGTTTTTGAATCGTCGTGAGATGTATGCTGCCGTCTGAGAACAAGCTAATCAGAAAGCTCTTCTTGATTTAGCACAGTTTATCATGTTTACTTCTTATGTTTAGTATACTGAAAGAGGCAGGCACTCAAGGTCTGACCAACGCTTTGGGCTGACGAGTAGGTCAGACGTCTGCTAAGTCGTAGCCGCGACACCCTCCTTTTCGATTCTTTCATCCAGTTTGTTAATTCATCCATCAGCTTAAAACCATGCGTAGTGTGGTCTCAAAACTTAGCGGATGTGGTGTAGAGCGCGCGCGCGCGCGCGCGCGCGTGTGTGTGTATGACTTATATACTATTTTTTTTACACGTGCAAAATAAATAAAGGGGAAAAAGTTGATACAACCGTGAAAAATGATAAGTCATTAGCTAGATTATTGAGGGAAAAAAACAAGACATGTAAACAAATGAATATATAAATAAGCGAATAAACATATCCGCGTATACTGTTTTCAGCAGGGGCAAGTCGTGGGAATGGACAGCTACATCCAAATGTCCCGGAACAGGGGCAACAACTGTGGCATCGCCACCCAGGCCAGTTACCCCCTGGTGTAAACATACCTCCTGGACAATTGCTTGTTGATGCGCTGGGGTTTGTGTGTGTGTGTGTGTGTGTGTGTGTGTGTGTGTGTGTGTGTGTGTGTGTGTGTGAGTGGGGGAGAAAGAGCGACAGAGAGAGAGCGGAGAGCGAGAGAGAGGTGATATCAAAGGACTTCAGATTAAAACACTGAAATGATAAAAGTGCTGAAATTATAGTCATGACTATGTTCTAGATATATTGATATACATTGTCAGGATCACGTATGGGAAAGATGGGAGAATTCGATGTATAGTCTATGGAGGAAAAGGGGGAGAGGAAAACAGATGATTGCGTTGAAGCAGGAGTCCGAATACCTTGATTTACTTTTTTTTCTGAGCGCTTATTTTTGAGATGAGTTGCTTATCCCACTGTAAGGTCCAGATACAAGGACCCTGGTCACCTCTGTCTTTACTGGTTTGTTTCCTTTGGTATGTGTTTGTTATTGATTGTATGATCTGGTGTCTTTCTGAATGTGACGAACCGGAGCCAGAACTGGTGATAGGAAATGGATGAGATCAAAAGGGCAATGAGTGGAAACTGTGTACACTGAGAGTGCTTTGGTTCTGTGTGTGGAAATAAAGTTGATAAATGAAATCTGGACGTGGGTGTTCCTTTTGTCGTACTCCCACTTCTTATAGAACAGGGAGTACTTTAGAATGGGAACGACGAAATGGTGTACCTGTGTGTGTGTGTGTGTGTGTGTGTGTGTGTGTGTGTGTGTGTGTGTGTGTGTGTGTGCGTGCGCGCGCGTGTGTGTGTATGTGTGTCCGTCCGTGGTCAAAATGTGTTCCACTCGCTCCAGACAAAACTGCTTGGTCAATCTTTCTGAAAATTTGTTAGCATGTTTATTACGGGTCACGGATCAGGCCCGATGTGTTATTTCGCCGTTATAGCCGTTACTAAAGGCCATAACGACCCGTAACGGTTTTCCTTCTTTATTGGATATCTCAGGAAGTACTCGGTCAATCTTTCTAAAAATGTGTAGACATGTTTATTATGGGTCATGGATCATGCCCCATGTGCTATTTTACCGTTACTATCGGCTATAACGGCCCATAATTCTTTTTTCTTCTTTATGTAATATCTTTATACACTATACCTGTGAACACTGATATCTATGCATCAATTACGAGCGCATTGCCTATGTGTATCTGTACTCCAGTCGTACACACACATGATACAATCAGTCAAACATTTCCATGCATGTAGTGAAAAAGATAATATAATGCTTCTATTCACATCCCTTGCATACCTATAAAGGGACTGACTCTCAAAGAAAAGAAGGGGGGGGGGGGGGGGGGGGGCAGACAGACAGATAACAGTTTCAACAAGCAATTGATTGAAAAAAGAAAAGCACCAACGGGACAACGGCAAATATGGGGTAGATGCTGGTAATGCTACTTTTATATTCATGTTTGACTAGTTTCAATTGAATCATGCTGAAAAAATAAATGAATTCTAGTGCAGTTCATAGACTTTGAAAGGGAAGAGGAGCTTCTTTAAGCCGTTGTTGTTGTTGTTGTTGTTGTTGTTCTTCTTCTTCTTCTTCTTCTTCTTCTTCTTCTTCTTCTTCTTCTTCTTCTTCTTTTAGTGTGTATATAGGTATAGCATTTGTCACATACGAACCGGATGAAAGTCAATGGTGAGCAAGTACCGGCGAAAAAAAAGGCTGGTCTTGTCGGGGAATAATCAGTTGGTGAGACGATTTGTAACAAATTTCACATACATCTCGACGATGCCGCCTCTGTCTGTCCGTCTGTCTGTCTGTCTGTCTGTCTGTCTGTCTGTCTCTCTGTCTCTCTCTCTCTCTCTCTCTCTCTCTCTCTCTCTCTCTCTCTCTCTCTCTCTCTCTCTCTCTCTTTGGGAAAAAAATGAAAGAAGAGAAAAAAAGTCTTTTGTTTCATTTATGTGGTTCTCTTTGTATAAGCAGCACATTATCAGGATGAGTACAGCCCTAGCATGAAAGATAGAACATCAATTTTATAATCAGTCAGCAGGGGTAATGGTAATGGTATTATTGCTTATAGCCCGGCCGACCGCAAAAGGCCATATCAGGGCTGTCAGGGGAAAAAGTATTAAATGGTGTGACCTTGCTCTCTGTTTTGAGTTCTCTGCGTCTGTGCCCTTGGTGAGTACATGTTGGAGTTGTCAGTGTCGGCAAACTCATGTGGACCCTTGCTGGACCAACGTAGTGGCGCCTCGGGATGCTCATTGACGCTGGTTCCGCGACAAAGTGACTGTCATCGTCAGTAGAGGGTGTGTCGCTGATTCCTGTACACGTTGGATCAAAACAAGTGTCAATGAACACTATCGAAGTGACTCGACAGCAGCGTCTCCCCTGGTGGGTTGCCTCAGGACAAATCAACATTGACTGGTCACTGAGGACTGCCAGCGCCGAGGCTGCAACAGGGAAAAGGCAGGGTGTGGTTCTGGAAGAGGAGCGGCTTGGGAATAATGTTACTGTAAGAATATGAACGATGACATACAAAAACGTGTAGTGACGGAACAGCGGAAAGAAGACAAATAATGATAAATCAGGATAGTTTGGTTCTAAAAGCAATTCTCCCTGGCAAAAACTGTATTTCATTCTTCCCCCTTCTGATCCATTTGCAGTATTGATTTCCATTTCCTCCCCTACCTTAACTATTCCAGATGTCATTACAAATGTTTGGCCCATAAGAACACATTGTCAATCAACAGCCTTTCTGTCAGAGTAAACACACCTAGAAGCTCTGGATTTTTGTTACGATAAATAACACTTTAGCTGCAGAACGGTAATCGGTCACACAAGAGGCTGTATTCTCTTTCCAATGGGATTATTGTCGTTTTTGTGTGTTTATTTTCATAACATCTTGGTGCAGTTTGATGATTAGTTTCAAACAACCGGAACTGTCACCTTGAGATTACATGCATTTTCATGTGTGTAAGCACATAGGCAGCATGTGTGCAGTGGGACTGTGTGATAAATAGTGAATATATACTGGGTCAACATTATTCCAGTGTATGCGTGCAGTATGAGTCTTTCTCCCCTCCCGCACACAGCCACTCACGTAAAACCCCCGCCTACGTAGTGATTTTTGCATTTTTTGGAATTTATTGTACGTGTTATGTTTGGTCTGTGTTAACATCATGTTTGGTATCTCCGAAAAGAATAAATCAAGGACTTTTAGATGAATGTACTTTCAAAACTCTAAGCGATTCTGTGTTGAGACAACGCACGGATAATATAAATGAAGTAACCCAAAACACACAGAAATAAAAACAAGTGCAGAGTTTGACGATCAATGTTCAGTAATGGCAAGCAGACAAATTGATACAAAAGCCTGCACTTAATGAAGTTATGGTTATGATACTTTTGCTATCAATTATTATTCATTTTTAAACAATTTCACAGAATTTGGGCTAGAGAGATTTTGCTAGTCAAGCACCTGTGTGTGTGTGTGTGTTACTGAATCAGTCGAATCGGTTGCTTTGTCATTGTAATCAAGAACATCTTCAAATAGACGTACCTCATCTTCGCTATCACCTCCACTGTCGATCGACTCTCCTTCGATATCGGAACTGCTCTGAATACATTGAAACATTAATGGCGCTGAGCTGGCATTTTTACTAGGCTCAGCAGACGAAAGGCTGGTGCCAGAAATGCGGTCAGTTCCAAGTCGAAAAAAAACCAGCAAGGGGTACTTTGTCTCAGCCGCAGATAGCGAAGGTGAACTTTGGTTGAACTTAAGAACTAGGGTATGTCAGGGTACCAGGAACCCTCTACTAACATCTGGCGGGAGTTACTTCTCTTAGACCGTTACAGTTTGAATTGTAGAATTTTTTTAAATAAGAATGCACGGACTCGTGCGTTCCGTAGGCAACGGAGCTTTCAGCCAGTGCATGGCACCATGCACGCCATAGGCAGCGGAGCTTTGAGCAGCGTATGGAGCTGTGCGTGCCGTAGGCTAAACGTTAATGCCCTTACTGACTATAAATAAATGCGACTGAAAAACACATAGTGTTCTGTTTATGCGCGCTTTAGAAGCCACCTTCAATAATGTTCGTAACTGAGACAGTGTATGAGAATTGGCAGAAATTGATCAGCAACCATCATACAGACACAACTGTCTGCATTCCATGAATCGTTCACTCGAGCACACTCTCCAAAGTAATTGTTTCAGTATGCATTACGTTTTTATGTTTGGTTTTGTTTTGTTCATTTTCTAAAATGCATCAAGTGTCTTGTCTTGCTGAGCAATGGATTCCAGAAAAACGGAGTTCTCGTGCTTTGCGCCGTTTCCAGTATGATGTTCATGGTGTAGAGGAATGGGTTGAGTGCTGAGTTGAGTGGCAACACAAAAATGGCCATTCCGACGTTGACCTCCCCTGGTATGACGACACCGCTGGCAGCCAGGACCCCACACAGACCGATAGGAAACCAGCAGAGAAAATCAGACACGGCAACAGTGAGGAGGCGCATGGCTATAGTTGCTTGCTTGGACTGAATATCCTCAGTGCCTATGGCTTTGGTCTTTGTGAGCTGGCTGGATGTAGTGTTGCTCCTTACTGACCAGTAAATAAGAAACTGACCCACACCAATCGTGAGAAAAAGGATCAAGTTACAGACGATCATAATACTGAACGAGTAAATGTGACCGGGAAAGTCAGCTCTGGTGACAGGCAGTGGGATGCAAATGCCTGTCTGTTGAAAAAACTCCCAGTGTGAAGTCACAGGGAGCAGAGGCACCGTTGCCCAGCGTAAGTCCCAGGGTCCACATGACAATACATGCTGTGTGAGCCGATCTGACTCCAAACCGGATTGTACTGAAAGGAAACGAAGAACAAGGAAACGATCCAAAGTGATGAAACAGATTAGGAATGCCGATACCTCAGATGATAACAAGGATAAAACCCTGCAATGCTACAGGCTGAACTCCTCTTCCAGGTAGTTTCATTCCAAATGTAACTACCAGCATAAATCTTATCTGCCACACCAACGAAGACTAAATATATGCCCATCAAAAAGTCAGATATACACAAATGAAGAACGAATATAGCAAAACCAGTTTTATTGCTCCGTGACCACAAATAGGCACGATAGACAAAACCACCAAAGTTTCCAAAAACAGCGAGCACAGCAAATACCACAAGTACACATCGGTAGGCAATGGACTTCAACAAGTCATTACATGACGAGATTTCATCCGAGGGGGCCAAACATTTGCCTCGGAAATTGTCCGGTAACACAACAGAACAACATAATTTAAAGTTATCTGCAAAAACAGATATAAGATTTGTCATGTGCTTCATAAAATCAGGAGTGAAATGAGTAATAGGACAACCCTGTAAATTCAAAACTCTAATGTGATGAAACACACCTTGTTCCCTCAGTGTCTTTATTTTGCTCCATGACAAATCTAGCTCGTGTAGATTTGGCGTAAGAGCTGACAACGCGCTCAGGTTCAGAGAATTTGTTTGTATATGGGAAATATTTAAGATCGTCAGTGATGGACGAGCAGACTGGTTTTCCACATAAGAAATGCTACCAGACAGAGGATTATCTGCCAAAACTTAATATCCGAAGTTTGGGCATTCCTGCAAAATGACTGAAGTTGACAGAATGAAGAAATTTTCACTTAGATCCAAACTGTGAAGATTGGGTAAACGAACTCCCGTTACTTTTCTCAGTCCACATGCCTGTACGCCCAGGTGGATCAGCATAGTGTTATGAATGACGTCATTCAAACGTATCCCGCTACCTGAGCTTCAAGAAACCTTAGCTGTGGGAAGGAACTGGTAAGAAAAGTGTGGTTACAGGAGAAAGCCAAACCAGAACAAATACACGATTCAGGACAAGCAATGTTGCACCCCAGTTCATCGTCATGCAGTGGGCATTGCGGATGTCCATCACATATGTGATTCACATGCACACAATGTGTTTTCTTCCAGCCACGACATCGGTAAAACCCTGGACACGTCTTGTAGCTGTTACAGTCAAGTTCATCCTCATGGCCTGGACAGTCGATCATGTCATTACACCTGGCATACACAGAAGACAATAGCCATCATCGTGACACTGAAAATGAGTGTCTGGGCATGGTCCTTTGTTTTCTGGTAAAGGGATTATGGAAAACCTTGCAAATATATCACCAAAGTTAATCACTGCCGGGGGAGGTATTTCAGAAAGAAAATAATGCCTGCCCCGACAAGATGACTCGTCCAAATGTGTCATGCAGTCCATGTACCCATTACAGAATTTGGACCGATGTACACACTGAACAAAAGACCGCAATAACGGATGTTATACATACAATTTAAAACTTCCTTTACTGAACTTATTAATACAGAAACAATCAGTCAGTCACCAGGCGACAAAAAGTATATAAAAAATCTGTGGCCTCATAAAACGAAATTATATCAGTAAGCAAATGACAAAGCAAAGTTTAGACAATATCAGAGAAGTATGCGACCAAAGTGAAATAAGAACTGAATTCAAGCATTTGTATGAAAAACCTTGTCTTGTAATTTGTTTGTCCCTTTCGTCCGACGGAACAGTACGTTTTCTTTTACGTTTATTTCAATTTCCGCCTGTAGTCACGTTACTTTGAAAATGAAAAAAAAAAAACTTTATCAATTAATCAATCAATCATATCAATTAATCAATCAATCAGGTAAACAATCTTAAGTCTTTTTGTTTCAGCTTTGATACACACTGATGGGTGTCCACTTTGAACGAGAATAGAAAATATGCAGTAACAGTAAACGGGCAATTCCCTTCATGATTAAGTGCGAAACGCGGATGAGTGCAGGCGGATACAGTATCAACTGATTCATTAACACTTGGTATTGAAATCCTTGCCAGAATAATTCGATGAAATGCCAACATCAAAGGAACTGCAGTTAATCAAACTGAGCTTAAAATGTCTCGTACACGGATGACACAGAAATCTGATTAAACACGGATGAAACATTCGTTCAAACAAACATCACGCATAATCAACATGCTTGGCAGAAAATCTGAATTGCTTTCAAATGCAAGGTAAACTCCAGCTATTTGGTTCGGAAGTCGAAGGAACTCGCAAGTCAGACAAGTAAAAGAAAAAGAATTGTAACACCACCACACACCACCACCACCACCACCACCACCACCACCACCACCACCACCAACAACAACAACAACAACAACAACAACACAAATCAAAAGTGTAAGCAAATCAGAATGAAAAAAATCTTTCCCCCAAAACTGGCCCATTAATATCATGGCATGCCAGTTAGTTGGAAACCATAAAAAAAAAAATCTGTGGGTCTAGGATATGTAAGTCTTCCAAGCGTGGCATGAAACAAAATATATGAAGTTCTGATACTGGTTGAAGCAGTCTGAATTCCCACTGTCTGCAGGTCTCTTTGGTATTTCTGTGGACATGCTTTGATGCAGTTTATGGCCAGAGTCACAGCGTTGACATTCCACTTCATAATCAGCAAACTGCAAGGGTAAAAAAAAAAAAAAAAAAAAAAAGAAATAGCTCATGGAACTGTTGCTAACTCTTTGACATTCCTGTTGGGACAATTGTTAAATTCTATTTTCCTTTTTGTATGGTTCCTGAGCATCAATCCTGACAGCTGCCAGACTGATCACCAACTCTATGGTGTAAAATCGTTGTCAAAAGTGAGAAGATATGGGTAATCTTGCAGCTCGGAAGTCAAGTCCATGGCCATTGTGACATCCAAAATTAAACAGCTGCGTCACTGTCCACCTTGAGCGACACATTTGTTTCCTGTCCACTTTGACTGCAGCATATGCTTTGATTAAGTCACCTAGCCATGAAGGTCAGCCAATATCTACAGCTTGAAACCAGATCTGGCCACCTTTCTCCAACCTAACTGAATGCTGGGCTGAATATGAGATTATTTATACGTCGATTGTCATTTTTTTTTTTTGCACTCGAAATAATAGATGACTTTGTTCATTCATTACAATCGAGAAGCCGAGAAGCTTGCACTTCAAACATTTTTGTCTTTTTGATACAGAATGTTTTTAGCCCAGAAGTATTTCATATGGTCGTCAAAGCGTTTCCGGTGCATTGTACAAGGAAAGGCAACATGGCGGTAATCTTTGTTGTTTTCTTAATACATAAATGAGGCAGAGCAAGTGGGGTAATAAACATTTTGACACGAAACAAATGGTCCATGTCAATGCATGACATAAATCAATGCACCATTGTATATGTGGGAAGCTCTAAAAATAAATCTTATCGATATCAAAATTACATTACTGTTGCAAATGTGTAAATCGATTAAATGAAATGTACAAATAAAGTGTGCTTCTAGCAGATGCCATGGTGACCTTAGTTCTGATTGCCTTTCCACACCTATGTCTTAGTTTGATTTTGTATGGGTCGCTAGTATCGGCACGTTCATGGGGAGTATCGTTGGTCGAACATGAAATGGCGCTCTCAGGAGGGAGAGCTCACACACGCTGGCTCAGCGACAAAGCAATTATTGTCGTCAGTAGGGGCTTAGTAGGTGGTGTCATGCACTTCTGGATCAGAACAGAGCACCACAGAACACCACTGAAGTGACCTGGCACCAGTGCTGCGTCTTCTCTGGCGGTAGACTTCATGGCGCCGGGACATGTACTGCTCCCAGCAGACTGCTGGTGCTGGGGCTGTGGCGAACGGGCAGGGTGGTGGTTATGGAAGAGGGGTCGGGATGAGTGGCTCGGGTGCAGTGCCACAGAGGAGGCACAGAAGATGGGATGAAAAATAAAAGATTGTAGGGCCCTTGCTCCCATTCACTGTAGGACAGGGAAGACTAGCATAGCAAGACATCTGTAAAAAGGTTCAATGAAACATTGCATATCTTATTAAACTAATGAAACAGAGCGATTCCAAAGGTATCGGATCATTCGACGATACATTAAAAGACAACATTACAGTACGTATTGAAATGTATCACTTGCTGATTTCGGATAGCTCTTATGCCGTGTTACAGATCTATTTAATCAAAGTATATGTTAGGTGGGACTTTATGAATTGAAAATATGAATGGCTCTTGTGAGGAATATGTTTGTGACATATCTACACAGGAAACTACAATAGGTTTTCCAGGCAGTGACTGCCGAGAGTTCAGTGACTGCACATAACAAGAGTGCATGGCTGGATAAATAATTTCTACACAGACTGATGAAAATGTGTGAACATTTCCATCGTTTCTGCAGAACGCCATTAAATCAAGTTTATTAAATAACAGCACGTTTCCGTCCACGTCAGTACTTTCATTACATGTATTACTCCATGATTGATTCGTTCAATGTTTTGATCAGGAGCCTTGCATGGAGGTCATCAATAATAAACAGGGACTGCGTTGTTGGATCCTGTCAATCGCTAAAATTACAGGCCAAACCGGGAGACGAAAACACAGAGGAAGATCGAAGTTGAAAGAATAAGAATCATAAAGATGGGTTTGCTGCAGTTTTAGATGCAGTTTGATTGATATGCAGAATGAGACAGAAAAAGAAGTTCTCAGAAACATAAAGGCATGAACCTGTCCCTGTCCACAGTGTCTCATCGGTGCCTTGCAGGCAGGATGCTCACAGAAGTCTTCGTCACGTCCATCAAAACAGTCCTTTTGAAAATCACACACCAGACTGTAAGGCACAAACTTCCTAGACATGCCACAATAAAAGTACGCCTGTTTCAGCCCCTGGTTCATACTGCAGGTCGCTCTGTACAATGTCTCAGAGTTCTCCAGTTCCCTGCATCGACTTTTCCCATCACAGGCCAGGAAATCGTGAGTCAGGTGCTTCATGGGCATACCTCAAGGTGAGCTGCTGACGTGGTCGTGCTGTTCGGAGAGGGAAGGTCAACAGGTGTGCTGATGTGGTGACGGTCTGAGAGCGAAGGGACTTCACATACAAAGCTACCCATCATCGCCGTGTTGCAGATCATACCATAGAACCGGGCATACCTGGAGTCCCAATAGACACATTCACCATTGCCGTTTTTCTGCCATTTGTCGTTTCCAGGCAGATAAAAAACCACAGTGCCGCTCTCCACTGTAAAGTGTTTGTGTACCTACAAAGATTTTGACATGTAAAAAAAGCTGCATAGAAATACTAAAGAAAAGCTAACTGTCTCTCTCTGTCCTTCTCTGTCTCTGTTTCTGTCTCTGACTGTCTGTTTTTTCTCTCTGTCTGTTTGTGTCCCTATATGTCTTTCTGTCTGTGCGTGCGTGCGTATGTGTGTGTGTGTGTGAGCGCACGCGCCTCTGTGTGTGTGTGTGTGTGTGTGTGTGTGTGTGTGTGTGTGTGTGTGTGTGTGTGTGTGTGTGTGTGTGTGTGTAAGACGGACTCTCAGCCGGGCGTGCTCTTCACCAAAGGCCAAAGTTAGTAAAATACTACAGATAACCACAAACCCAATGTCTGTTTTCTATGCCATTTCATTTCATTTCGCACGCACGCACGCACGAACGTGCACGCACACACACACACACACACACACACACACACACACACACACACACACACACAAAAAAAAAACCCCACACACATGCACACACACATACTCCCGCCTGCACGTGTGTTCACGCTCACACACAGACATACAACTGGACAAACAGACACACACACACACACACACACACACACACACACACACACACACACACCAGACACACAGAGACACAGAGAGAGAGAGAGAGAGAGAGAGAGAGAGAGAGAGACAGAGAGACAGAGAGAGAGAAATGAAATGAAATGAAAGTTTATTCAGATAGGCCACAGCCCCTTCTGAAGGGGAGACTATTCTCAAAACAAAGCATGGTGCGAGTAACAACAACAATAACATAACACGAAAATGCATGAAGTACAATCTGTTATACCAGCGCATGAAGCACAATCTACTGACTCGGGTATTAACTGCATTCTAATGAAGCGGTATTCATACGACATCGGCGCCTTCATACACTTATTAGGTGAACATAACAGCTCGCCTCTTAAAAGCTCTATACAAATATATGCACAAATTCCTCACAATGATTTCATTTTCATTCGCCATTAGTAGAACGACACGAAACTGATATGGGTTTATATAATATTTGACTGGAAATATATTCCTGCCGTTAAGTCACTGAGAACAGGGCAGATGAACAAAAAGTGTACTTCATCATCGTTTTGCCTTTTGACAGAGCGGGCATATCAAACTGCTGTCAGAAATACGATTATACCGTTGACAATGCACTGCTATGTCTGACACACCAAATCTAAACTTCGTCATGTAATTTTTAAATATGTCTGTCAATATCAAGTGAAAGATACATCTCGCAATCATTAGATGATTTAAACGTTCTGTACCATGAAAACCTTTCACTCTCCTGAATATGTTCATGCCAGTTCTGCCACCTGTTATCTATGAGTCTCTGACAAAATACTTGCAAAAAGTGTTTTACATTTTCCACACCCTGGTTCACCCATACAAATCCAAAGCATTTTTAAATAGTATCTTACGAACACTTGACGCCCATGTAGTCTTACCACGTGAATCCAATCAAAATAACATTTTATAAGCTTTCAAGGGTAACCTGTTATCAGTCATCCGTAGTATCTTTAGCCAGTATCTAACACATTGCACACGTGAATTTATATGAATAGGATAATGTCCAGTATCTCTATAAACTAACTCGTTGGGTGTTTTTATATGGATTCCTTAAAACCTTTTAAGAGCATACAAATGAACCATTTCAATATGAATAGTGGTCGTATCCAGTCCCCACAATTTAGCGCCATAGAGAGCAAGGGGTTGTACCTGAGTATCAAAAGATTTTAACATTACTTTAAGCGAAGTATCATTAAGTTTGTACAATCATTGCAGAATAAATAGTAATGCATTTCTTGCCCCGTTAGCGAGATCTTTATAAGCAGCCACAAAACTGAGCTGGGGTAGAAAAAAGTAATACCAAGGTATTTATAACAGTTGATAACATCCATTTGTTTCCTGTTGAACGGCCACCTCGTCTTGCTGTAAGGTAACCTCCTTTTGTAAATACAACAATATTGCTCTTTCTCATATTCACCTTAAGTTTGGAGTCTAGATGCTGCGTTACATAAATTGTTCAACTGGGTCTGGAGGCCAACTGTGGTTTCTGACAATAACGCTATATCATCTGCCCATAACAAAATAACAGTTCAACAGTATCTGGAAACAGGGTTGCACCATGTCTTCCGTTCTCTATTATTTCTTGCGCTAATTCGTTGATAGATAGGGAAAACAAAACAGGACTACAGGCATCCCCTTGTTTTCACCCCTTTTGTGCACACTATATAGTCTGTAAAATTTCCACCACATCTAACCCTTGCTTTTACACAATCATACACACTCTTAATACATCGATGTGTCTTACCCTTTATTCCATTCTTTTTAAGTATTGGCCAAAGTAATTTTCTGGAGACTGAATCAAATGCCTTTTTTGAAATCAATAAAGGCGACATATAATTTGCGATTCAATGAAAACTGTTTCTGTATAATAGCTACAAGTGTAACATTTCAGATAGTTGAATAAACTTTCTTAAAACATGCCTGCCACTCGCCAGTGCTATTATTACGTTCGACCCACTCTTGCAATCTACAGTTGATTATTGAACTATATAATTTACTACCTATATCACAAAGTGATATGCCCCTGTAGTTGCCTGGATTGTTGACTTCACCTTTCTTAAATAATGGCAATATAATCGACTCTGTCCAGTCATTGGAAATATCCCTTTGTCATGTTCACTGACAGGTATGATTCTACTGAATGATTACTTCTCAGCAGTCTGAATAGTGCAGGGAAGGGCGACAGAGAGAGCGAAAGGGAGAGGGGGGACAAAGAGGCGAGAGTGGGTGCGGGAGAGAGCATCAGAACAATCTGACAATCAAAACATTCCAAGGAGATGCAAGACAATCGATTTTGAAGCACCGGGAGGCGTTGGGGGGGGGGGGGGGGGGGGGGGGGGGGGGAAAATGGGGGGGGGGGGGGGGGGGGGGGGGGGGCACAAATGGGGAGGGGGGGGGGGGGATGATGCATAATGATAGCCAAGTCACCACGGGTAGAGGTGAGGGGAGAAGGTGTCATGTCATACAGATCATAAATCAAGTCATTCCAGCAGAACCGTGTGTGTGTGTGTGTGTGTGTGTGTGTGTGTGTGTGTGTGTGTGTGAGAGAGAGAGAGAGAGAGAGAGAGAGAGAGACAGACAGACAGACAGACAGACAGACAAGAGACAGACACAGAGAGACAGAGAGAGACAGAGAGAGAGCTAGAGAGTCGCATAAGAATACAAGCATAACAACATGATGACAAGATGGCAGTGGTTGGTGGTGGATTTATGGCGGAGTATGCAAATATTGGCACATAAGATGGTTGAAATAATGGTGTTTGAAGGTTGCTATGCATTGGTGTTGTTTGGTTGATTCAGGGAGCGAGTTCCATTGACAGGAACCTGAATATGTTAAACTGGATTTGAATAAGTCAATTCTAGGAACAGGGACATGAAGTTTGGGTAGAGTCCTTGAGGAATTAATTGAGAATCTGTGAACTAATGTTGAGGGTGCCTTCCCAGACACAATCTTGTGCATTATGATCCCTTTGTTGTATTCTAACAGACTTAAGGGGAGAACTTGAATCTTTTTATAGTCCGGGTCCCATAAGACTACTGCTTTTTTTAGGAGGACTAATTTGAGTGCTCGCTTGTGTAGGCTTAGCAATGGTTTGAGGGTGTTAGCGCTGGCAGAGTCCCATAGACTAGATCCATAGTCTATGTATGATTGGATATGAGACTGGAAAAAGAGCTTGCATGAATGCAGGTCGAGGAAGCGTTTTGATTCTGGAGAGTTGATAAACTTTCTGTGAAATTGTTCTGCATAGTGAGGGTGGTTGGTGGTGGATTTATGGTGGAGTATGCAAATATTGGTACATAAGATGGTTGAAATAATGGTGTTTGAAGGTTGCTATGCATGGTGTGTTGTTGGTTGATTCAGGGAGCGAGTTCCATTGACAGGGAACCTGAATATGTTAAACTGGATTTGAATAAGTCAATTCTAGGAACAGGGACATGAAGTTTGGGTAGAGTCCTGAGGATTAATTGAGAATCTGTGAACTAATGTTGAGGGTGCCTTCCCAGACACAATCTTGTGCATTATGATCCCTTTGTTGTATTCTAATCTCAGACTTAAGGGGAGAACTTGAATCTTTTTATAGTCCGAGTCCAGAAGACTACTGCTTTTTAGGAGGACTAATTTGAGTGCTCGCTTGTGTAGGCTTAGCAATGGTTTGAGGGTGTTAGCGCTAGCAGAGTCCCATAGAGTAGATCCATAGTCTATGTATGATTGGATATGAGACTGGAAAAAGAGCTTGCGTGAATGCAGGTCGAGGAAGCGTTTGATTCTGGAGAGTTGATAAAACTTTCTGTGAAATTTTTCTGCACAGTGAGGTTATGTGAGCTTGCCACTAATAATATGTTATCAATTGTTATTCCTAGCACTTTGAGGAATGTAACCTGTTCAACGGGTTCATTTTTAAGATGTACAGGAGGGAATTTAATAGTGAGATTTTGTCTTTTTTTGCCTAGTTGTGATAAGCATGGATTTAGTTTTTTGAGGGTGAAGTGACATGTGATTTAATTCAGTCCATTTTACGAGGTCATTTGCACTTTCTTGTAAAGTTTGTGCAAGAACAGTAACATCAGAATGATTTGTGTGTATTGTTGTATCATCAGCAAAGAGTTCACAGGTGGATGTAATATGGAGAGGTAGATCATTGATGTAAATGGTGAACAGTAAGGGACCCAGGATAGAGCCTTGTGGGACGCCATAGGAAAGTGTTTGAAATGAAGAGAAAGTTGTATTAATTTTCACACATTGTTGCCTATTTGTGAGATATGAGTCAAAAAAAGCGTAAGTTTTTTTTGTGGATAAGCCATACAATTTTAATTTTCTGAGTAGAAGGTTATGGTCTATCACATCAAATGCTTTTTTTGAAATCAATAAATAGGACACCACAATATCGGTTGTTGTTAATGCTATTTAGCCAGTCATCAACGAGGTTGATTAGGGCTGGGACATGAATGGTTGTGTCGGAACCCGGACTGTCTTGGATGAAGCAAGTGGTAAGTATTAAGGTGGTGTAATGTGTGTGTTTGTTTATGTGTTTTTTCCAAGATTTAGAAAGAGTGGAAACGATTGAGATTGGTCTGTAGTTTGCGGGGTCTGAGTAGTCACACTGCTTTGTAGAAAGGTATCACTTTCGCTTTTTTGAAACTATCTGGAAAATGATTTTTGTCGACGCATAAATTGAAGATGTATGTTAACGTATCTGTAATGACTGATAGTTTGAGGATTTTGCCGTCTAGGCCATCAACCCCGCAGGTACCTGACTGTTTAGGTGCGTTAGGTAGTGATAAACTTCAAAGACTGTTATTGGTGGAATATAAATTTCAGATTTGATGTGTTTTTATCTAGGCAATATTGTTTCAGTTTTTGAAGGTCGTTTGATCTGGAAGAATCTGTCGTGACAATTTTATTGGCTATTGTGCAAAAGTGGGTGCTCGTTGTTCGACAGAAATGTCTTTAATTACAGTTGATTTTGAAGAAGATTGATTGTAAGCTCGTTAGTAGCTCTCTATACCAATTTTGGGTTCTGGTTTGATTATATTAGTTCTCGATAATATTTCGTTTTTTTTCTCTGTGCTTCTGTGAATTTATTGCATTTCTCAGTTTTCTAGATTCTTCTTCATAGCCATGTTGTTTAAGCATATCTCTAAGGTAACCTGCCTCCTGTAACTCTTTAGTGTACCATGCCAGTTTAGGATCATGTCGTACTCTAATCATTTTTAGAGAGGCGTGTTTATCAAACATTTCCGTAAATGTTTTAATCCAAAATTCAACAGCAAGATCTGGATAAGTTATGTTGAAAACTGAAGAGAGATTTGAGTTAAGCAAGTCATGCAGAAAATCTTGGTTTTTAAAGTTTGTAAAGCAACGGTAGGTTATTGTCTTGTGTCCCGTTTAGGGGATTTTTACTCCTTTTTTTGGACCATGTGATACAAGCTGGGTAATGATCACTACAGTTTAGAACAGGGACGCAGGCTTCTGCTATGTTAGTTTTATCTGAAACATAAATATGATCGATAAGTGTCTTCGAGTTTGGTGTGACTCTCGTTGGAGATTCGATAGTTGATGCAGATTAAACAGATTGAATGCTTGTGTCCATTGGGTTTTGCATTTTTAGAAGATCTATGTTAAAGTCTGCAAGTAAAATGATTTCCTTGGATTCTAGCGAAACTGCATCCATCATTGTAATAAATTTGTCGACCCAGTTTACCCTTTTAGATGGGTTCCTGTAGCAGAATCCACCAAAATGGAAGGGTTTTCTTTTCAGCTTAACTTCTATCCAGACACATTCTACATCTTTACTTTCTAGGTGTAGAAGTCGTTTGAAGCTAAGGGTTTCGCTGATGTAGATAAGAAGACCTGTCTCTTTCAGTTGTGTGGGATCTTTCCGGATTGTGTTATATCCTGGAATAGTTAAATCATTGTCGCTAATGTGTGCGGCTAATCTGGATTCAGCGAGTCCTAAAATATGAAAGGGTTTTACCATGATTCCAAATCAGTGTTGATATATCTGATGTCTTGTTGACTGCATGTTGGAT
>JADBJO010007707.1:47500-82727 GCA_016801955.1 Conus betulinus | reverse complement strand
CAATGCACAATGTTGCCTCGCTCGCAGTAAGCAGTAGTTTTTGCAGAAGTCTGCTGCTGCAGAGGCTTTTTCAATCTCTTTCCTATAAGGCACACAGTCTTGCGCTTTAACAAAGTCTTCTGTTGTATACCTTTTTTTTTTTCACAGCTCCACAACTCTACTGAAGGCACTTCTTGAGACAAGAGTAATAAGTCGTATAGTATGATGCAATACATATGACAGGCATCCAACAAACTGCAGCAGGCCAGAAAGACAAAGAAACAATCACACACTCACACACACACACACACACACACACACACACACACACACACACACACACACATACATACGCATACATACGTGTGTGTACGCCCACACACATGCATGTAGTAAAACTATTAGATATGCGCTCACGACAATAAGAAATGCGCAGACAGACATACCACATGGATTATGAAATAGCTTATCGCAGTACATACCTGTGTGATATGAACTGGATATAAACATAAGCAGAGACAGTGATGAAGCAATGACATACGAACATAAGGATGTATACAGTGACATATCAATTCAATTCAATGAGGACATGGGGAGAGGAGCCGGTTAGTGTTGCTGTGACAGGAACTGAGCGGTCATTGTGTTCAGCAACTGAATAGCAAATGGATATAGCGGGCTTGGGGGGGGGGGGGGGGGGGGGTGGGGGGCGGGGGTTGTACTGACTGCAGTGGGATGTGCGTGATGGGGGGGGGGGGGGGGGGGGAAGTGTAATGTGTTGGATGGTGGTAGAAGTGTGTGTTCGGAAGTGTAAGGTGGACACTGTCTGCTGTTGGTGGATTGTATGGGGTATTAGAGGGTGGCAGTTGTGCTGTGCTGGGAGATTGTAGCCAAGATGTTTGTGAGGTTGCAGTTGAGATGTGTTTGGAGGCGGGGTGTGTTGGTTGCTGCTAGTGTGTGGTTTGGACATGGAAAGGGGTGACGTGTATGTGGGTGGAGGGTGCAGGTCACGTTTCTGTACTCTTTACATTGCTTTTTGTCATTTCTATTCACTGGGGAAGAAAAGGAATACATGTGGGTAGGGGATCGTAGAAGGGGTTGCTTTGTAGGGCGTTGATGCCGACCTAGTATATTATACACACACTGTGAGAGTTGGGATTTTGTGGAGTGTTCGCTGGGAAATCAGTTTCATAGCCATAGTTAGGGGGACTGTTAATGGCCACAGGGGTGTTTTGTGTTGCAAGATGGTCACTTCCTGCTCTTTGTGTGGTGGGCCTGATGTAGCTGGATGGTTGGGTCTTGTGGTTATTAGCGGAACAGATGTTGGAGGCAAGGATTTGCAGCCATATGAACTGGGATGTAGTCTGTCTCGGTACATGGCTTTCTTTGGCGCCCCAGATCTGGCGAGGAAGGAGGGGGTGTTATCTAAGTAACTGATCCTCTCTTGGCGGCAGGAGAGGCGAAGACTGGCCGTGGATCGTGACGCCATGTCCTTAAGGGGGTGTTGACCAAGGGGAGGAAGAATGGAGGAGGCCTGCAGTGAAGCACTGGGGAACGCTTGCCTGAGTAGGTGGATTAACTCAACCCAGTCTGCTACAGGCACTGGCCTTTTGTCACAGCTGTTGATCCCCACATGGAAAGAGACCTGTTGGATGTGGGGTCATGGGGGCTGTGATTTCAGCCATTGACACAGGTGATGAACTGTCAGGCCAGGCACAGACAGATTTTTTCACCCTGTAGCGTTCTGTTGACATTTGCTTCTCATCTACCCCCTGTAACACAGAGTCTCCTAATAGTAGCATGTTACAATTTTCTGGGATTGTCTTTTGTCGTAGGATAGCTAGAGGAGGTGGGGGATGTGGATTCTGCTTGTTGATGGCAGTGGGTATTTCTGTCATTGTGTTTGTGTCTGGTTTGTTCTTGTTATGTAGAGATTTTGTTGATGGAACAGAAGAACCTGTGTTTTGCTCCGTAGAACTGTCTGACAGCACACTGTATGTATTTGATGCTTCCACAGCATATTTAATCTGTGTAGATGATGTAGTTGAAGTGTCACTGTGTGTCTGGATTGTTTGGTTCTCTGGTTGTTGTGTTTGATTGATTGGTTTGAGGGCATGCACTGTTTTCCTAATGTCAGTATTGATGTTGTTTTGACTGTCTTTGAATGATTGCAGTTTGCTTGTGCTATCTTTCATCTGGCTCTGTAGATGTGTGTGTTCATTTTGTACTTGTTTGATTTGTTGTGAGAGAGAGAGAGAGAGAGAGAGAGAGAGAGAGAGAGAGAGAGAGAGAGAGAGAGAGAGAGAGAGAGAGCTGAGCCTTCTAAGTAAAGATGAAAAGTCATACAGAAGTCATCATATTGTTTGACTTTATCACAATAATCATTGCTTTAAATGGTATAAAATCAAGTGAATGAAATAGATTATTACATGGTATTCATGGCCGCCAGTGCTTTGCGAAACCCAGCTCCTGTTATGCCAATCCAGACATTAGCTGTATTTATTATATGCTTGACGAGTTCCATGAAGGCCTTCACCTCCTCGACAGTCTCCAAACTGACCAGAGAAGCTCCGCGTTTTTGGCACTCTTTTATAGCATCCTCTCGTTTGACAAATTTTCCTGTTCTGTACATGTAGCATCTCCCTCTGGCGTATATCTGCTGAGGAAAACGAGGGAAAGATGAATGGGGAGGGAGGAGGGGAGGGGGGGGGGATGAAATTTAAAAATGGATATGCGTGCATGTTCGAGGGCTTAGAGCTTGGTGCGAACATGTTTGTGAGCGCGAAGGTTGATGAGAGAAGTTTTCAGGGAACGACCCCCCACACACACACACACACACACACACACACACACACACACACACACACACACTCCAGCCTACTCTGCCTGTCTTCATCATTTACCCCAGCCCCATCACGATTCTCTATTTATCACTCACCACAGCAGTACAACCTCCGAAATGAACTAAAATGAAATAAAAAAAGAACACGTGGAAACTTGAGGACCCAGACCTTCCAATTTTGATCACTAAGTTCACGTTAAGTCTTCAACTGATAGGACCAGTAGGGAGAACAAGACTTGTTACACCTTCGGAGGGCTGATGAGTTATACCAATGACTTCTTTGTCGTCTGTTTTTTTCCTGTTTGGTATGAGAGAATGAAACTTCTATTCTGATATTAGCTATGGGAAGGTAGCCCAGATTGTCATGGACGCAAAAATAAGAGAATGTTAAACAGTAACCCATAGAACGTTTACCACAGTGATATACACAAGGTGCTAGAAATAGAATTACCCTCTCTCTCTCTCTCTCTCTCTCTCTCTCTCTCTCTCTCTCTCTCTCTCTCTCACTCACTTAAGTTAACTCAATTCAATTTCATATCAATTTTTATTTGTCCTCATAAGAATAATTTCTTTTTTTCGAACAAGTCGCACAATCTCACAGGAGACTAAACGAAGAAATAGAAAAAAAGACGAATATATTAATATACTTAAAAGGTTGACCCCAGCTATTTGCACATCTCCGAGTTACTGTCTCCCTCAATTCTCTCACTCAGTTCTCTGACACACACTTCACACGCCCCGCTCACTATAACAAAAACTCGCGTGTCTGCTCGTGCTCTCACTTTCATTCATCCTCCCTCCCGTCCTTCCCAGCAGGACAAGGAAACATTATAGACCCTACTGTAACAATTCGAACCAAAGCAACTCTCTCTCTCTCTTTCACACCCCTCTCGCCCCCTCTCTCCCCAGATCCATCTCTCTCTCTCTCTCTCTCTCTCTCTCTCTCTCTCTCTCTCTCTCTCTCTCTCTCTCTCTCTCGCCACTGTCTACCCTCGACCCCTCTGCTACTGATCGCGTTGCCTACTGTATAGCAGGAGGGAGTACAAAAATCTTCTAAAATTTAAAGAAAAACAACATAATGATTCATTGTTAGGATCGCTAATTGCATCAGTTAATGATCAAAAACAGTTTGGGGAAAATGTGCATAGAGTCTCCTTTAAAAGAAAGCAGCCATATAACAATAGTTGACTGGTATAATCACTTTAAAAAATTACTGGAAACAAATTTACAAACAGAAGATTCTTGTATAATTGATAACTGCGACGGTGATACTAGTGACGCTAATGCTAATAATGACGAGAATGACGATGACGGTTCTATGAACCGCCCAATATCTAGAGAAGAAGTGCCATTAGCAGTAAGGAAGTTAAAGAATGGTAAGTCGGCTGGTCCAGACGGAATTATTGGGGAGATGTTAAAGCACGCTGGACATCGCGTTGTTGACTTCTTTGTTAAACTTTTTTTAATACTTGTTTGATAAGGGAATCTTCCCAGATAAGTGGACGGAAAGTATTGTACTACCTTTATTTAAAAAAAGGTGATAAAGATGATCCTAATAATTACAGAGGAATATCGCTATCAGATACGAGCGGTAAACTCTATAGTTCTATTGCAAACAACAGGATTCAGGAATGGATTGAGTTGCATAACATTACTGGGGAACAACAAGCAGGATTTGAATGAGGTTACTCTACTACTGATCATATGTACACATTATTAGCTTTAGTTCAAAAGCAATTTTGTCTTAACCGCAAACTCTATGTCGCTTTTTATTGATTTTGAAAAAGCTTTTGACTCTATTGAAAGAAACTTATTATGGTCTATTCTCTTGAAAAATGGAATAAATGGAAAACTTTTCCGATGTATCCACAGCATGTATGTTATAGTCAGAACTAGAATTCGTTCCGGCTCAAAACTGACAGACTTTATAAATTGTGCCCGAGGGCTAAAACAAGGTGATGTTACTAGTCCAGAGTTGTTCTCTTTATTTATAAATGAATTAGCGTTGGAAGTAATCAGAAATGGGAAACATGGTGCTACATTTACGTGTGATTACTTTGAAATTATTTATATCACTTTTGGCAGATGATGTGGTTCTCTGAAACAATAGTTGGGTTACAGACACAATTAAACAGCCTATATAGAGCAGCATCAGGACTCCATCTAAAGCTGAATATGAATAAAAGCAATATAGTTGTTTTTTAGAAAGGTGGATACCTAGCAGCGAGACAACATTGGTCTTACAATGGAATCTCTATACCCGTTGTTAATGCTTATCAGTATTAGGTATTCATTTTTTCAACAAGATTGAGTTTTACGGTGTCGTCGTGTCAAAATCTTGCCAGCAGAGCGAAACATGTGATGTTAAGTATTTTGCAAAAATTATTTAAATTAAACCGCAGTTCCCTTGTTGTATATCTTAAATTATTTGACATACAAGTACAACCAATTGTTCAATATGGGGCTGAATTGTGGGGATTAAGTAGTACAGCTCGACACTGTGAAAAGGTACACATGTTTGCTCTTAAAAAGTTCCTAGGTGTTCAAATGCAAACACCAAATGACTTGATATATGGAGAAAAAACAATAGATACCCCATTTACATAAATTCTGCAGTCAGGTGTGTACGGTACTGGCTAAAGTTGACAAGAATGGATGAGACACAAGATTACCACGAAAAAGCATATTGTACGTTGTTCGATTTGGATTCTCGTGACAAAACCCAACTGGGTATCCGGTATTCGTATTTTTGTATTCATTTGGTTTTGGGTATGTATGGCTAAACCAAGGTGCTGAGGGAATAAATCAGTTCCTTACTGCTTTTAAGGAAAGATTGGTTCTTTGTAGATGGCAAGAATGGGACTTTCATATTAAGAACAGTAAAAGATTTAGTTGCTATAATACTTTTTGCACAATAGCTGCTGATAAAACGCATTTGAAACTGAACTTAGACAGGCATCTGAAAATCATTACGACAAAATCTAGACTTGGCTTTTCGGAAATCGCTGTCCATAAGTTTCGTTACACAAACAACACACACCTGTTAATTTAATTTGTACATTGCACAAACAAGCGACAGAAGTTGAGGTGCATTTTTTTTGTGCTGTCCCGTTCTAAAGGATTTAAGAGTAAGGTATCTACATCTAAAGTACTATAAATATCCGAATCTGTTTCGTCTTGGATTACTTCTAGCATCAAATAACGAAAGAACAACTAAAAATCTGTCCATTTATCTATATAAAGCGTTTAAGATATGTTCTGTGTGTGTTTCTTAGTGTATCAATTTTGATCAGTTATATTGTATATTTCTTTTGAAACGATTTTTTGTTGCACCCCCTTCAATAGGGGCAATGGCCTATTATTGAATAAACTATCAGTATCCATATCCGTATCCATCTCCCCCCCCTCTCCTCTCTCTCTCTCTCTCTCTCTCTCTCTCTCTCTCTCTCTCTCTCTCTCTCGCCACTGTCTACCCTCGACCCCTCTCTTCCGTACATGTACAATGAGCTGAAATGAATAGAATTATACATAAACATAGGCCCAACAGTATACATTGGAATGAAAAGTTCATTTTAAGTCATCCACAGACATCAATACATTTATTAGTATAAAACAGAGCGGAAAAGATTAATAAAAGTCTATTAGATGAAAAATATATTTGTAAACCATCAACCACTCTTGCATCTGCGCGCACTAAAGTCACAACACACACACGCACACGCGCGCGCGCGCGCGCGCGCGCGCGCACACACACACACACACACACACACACACACACACACACACACAAGCATGCACGCACGTACATCCGCTGGTTGGCCTTGCGACAACAGGCGTCCACGTTGGGAGTCCAGGACAGCTTGTCGTTGATGATGGTGCCTGAATTCTTGTAGGAGTGAACAGTGTCCACTGGCCGGCCTTTGATGATGATGGATTGGATGTCTGTTTTGACTTGACGAAAGGCTACCACCTGTTCATTGATCTTAAACACGTTGAGCTCCAGGAAGGTGGCATCACAGCAGTCGACAGTCCTCTGGACTGCAGTCAGGTACTGAGCCTCGTCCTGCTCCATCAGGCCTGTCAGGGACGTGTCGTCTGCAAGCCTGACTTGCAGGGTGGGGTCCTTGGTGCTGTGGCAATCGGCTGTGTAGAAGACGAAGAGCACTGGAGACAGCACGCACCCCGGGGAGTTCCACTGTTCATCACCAGTGTCCTGGACAGAGTCCTATCCACTCGGACTCACTGTGAGCGTTCTGTCAATTGAGTGATCAGGGGATTGACACAGACATGGCATGGAGTTTTTGAACCATGAGATACGGCTGGATCGTATTGAATGCGCTGCTAAAGTCAATGAAGAGGATTCTGGCGTTCGTCTTGGCCTTGTCAAGATGTTGCAGGATGTTGTGTAGAAGGGTCAGGATAGCGTCCTCAGTGCTCTTGTTCTTTGAGTACGCAAACTGTAGAGGGTTTTGGTATCTGCCGTCTCCATTCTGAGGTGGCGAAGAATGATCCTCTCCAGGTACTTGAATGATACTGAGGTTAGTGCCACTGGTCTATTGTCATTCAGCTCCTTGGCTGATGACTTCTTCATGGGGACTGGTATGATGGTTGAGTCTTCCAGATGCGTTGATACAGTCTGACAAACACAGGTGTCAGAGAGTCCCTGCATTCCTTCAGAATCCTGCCAGATACGGTTTCAGGGCTGGCAGCACTGCGGGTCTTCACTCTTTGGAAGGTGCGCTTCACCTCTTCCTCAGTGATGTCCACCAGGCGTGACGGATGACTGAGGACTTCCTCCATAGCTGCCTTCTGCTCCTGGGAGACGCTGTGCCTGTCGAACCGACCGTAGAATGAGTTGAGTTCTTCAGCAAGCTTGGCCTCATCAGTGGTCTGGAGTTTGGCTTTCCTGGTCTTGAACCCAGTCATCTGGTCCAGGCCTCTCAAGGACTGTCTCACATTGTTACTGCAGAACTCCTCCTCCACTTTGTCCCTGTAGCGCCGTTTGTCTGTGATGATCTGACTGTCGATGAAGACCTGGACCTCCCTCACAGTGCCATCTTCTCCCTGCCTGAAGGTGTTCCTCTTCTTCCTCAGCAGAGCCTTCAGCTGATGGGACACCCACGGCTTGTGGTTGACAAAGGACTTGACTTGCCTTGAATCCACGATCATGTCCACACAGAAGCTGATGTAGTCAGAAACTACCTCCACTTCAGTGTCCATGGAGTCCTCCGCCATAAAGACGTCCCAGTCAGTGGAGTCCAAACAGCCGTTCAGCATCTCGATGGCCCGGCTTGTCCAGACCTTCATGTTCCTGATGACTGGCTTCACCCGCTTCAGCCATTCGGTAGGTGGGCACCAGCTACACCATGTTGTGCACTGATCTGCCAAGTTTGTAAGCGGTAGGCCTGGGGGATGTTGCCATAGCAGAGGTCTGTGGTGTTGCTGGTGCACGTGGGGCAGTTCACATACTGCCTGAAGTATGGCAGGGCAGTACTGAGGCGACATTTGTTGAAGCTCCCCATCACAAGGGATGGAGAGTCAGGGATATTAATGACAGAATATGGACCACAGCACTGATCTTCTCACTGGCTATCTGCACGTTGGCCTTTGAGGGGGGGGGGGGGGGGGGGATAAACCACACTCACAACTACGTCGTAAAACTCTCTGGGCAGGCAGAATGGGCGAAGAGCGACACTAACGAGTTCACAACAGATGGTTTTCTTTATCGTCACGTTTGTGCAGCACTCTGAGTTCACACACACACACACACACACACACACACACACACACACATTTAGTCTTGTTTGTCTCCTCAGCGCTACGGTCCGGACGATGGAAAGTAAAGTCCACAATATCTGGGCTGTCATCGTTTTCGGTCAGCTACGTCTCTGATAGACCTCTCTCTCTCTCTCTCTCTCTCTCTCTCTCTCTCTCTCTCTCTCTCTCTCTCCTATATATGTCTGTCTTGTCTTCTCCTCTTTGCACTTGCCATTGACTGGGTCTTGAAACATGCAATCCAAAGAAAGGGAATCAAGTGGACAGAAGGAAACAGCCTCTCAGATCTGGATTTTACCAATGACATTGCTGCTCTTGCAAGCACCGCTCAAGATCTGCAGGTGCTTGCATACAATATTAGCAAGTTTGCAGTCAACGTTGGCCTCATTATCAGTGCCAAAAAAAAAGACACAAAAACATGCTGACCGGTATGCACCAAATGCCAACAGACGTTTTCATCGACCAAAAGCAAATGGAAGAAGTAGACAACTTCACATACCTAGACCACTTCATCAACAACGCCTATGACCTCGACCATGAACTGAAGTGTCGTATTTGGAAGGCAACATCAGCATTCAGTCAGCTGAACAAAATATGGAACAGCAAGAAATTCTCCTGTGGAATCAAATTGAAGCTTTATAACTCCATTTTTATTTCAAGGCTGCTATATGACTGTGAAACCTGGCAACTGAAGACCACCCAGGAGAAGAAAATCATCTGCAGACGGCGCCTCTGCTGGTCGGGTCATGAGTTGAGATTACCCTAATCAAGACCTGCAAACCAAACCATTAAATGGACCCCAGCAGGCCAGAGAAACAGAGGAGGACGACCCAAGATGAGTTGGCGACAGACAGTGGAGAGAGACCTCAGATTCGTTGACAGAGGATGGAGTGACACCAACAGACTGGCTGAGGACCGTGCGTCGCAAGACGCGGGAGCATCTAAGTCCGAGTAAGATGACACAACACTCTTTCTGGAAAAATAAAACAGACATGGTTACAGCTTTAGATATACTTACTGATTTTGAAACAATTGATGGCCTTAAATTAAATGCACAAAAAAAAAAACAAGGTTTTAAGAATGGATAAAAAGAACGAAAACGAAACTGTTCCATTTAGCTTGGTCAGTAAAGAAAAAAATTTTGGCATTTATTCTGAAACAGACAAAATAGCTTGAGACACTGATGACAACCGGTGTTGTAGATTGGACCTAAAGAATTTCCTCATTAAGGAAAGGAATAAATGCGACCTGAGCATTCAAGGTAAGATTGTTGTTAAAAAGACTTTTTTGATTAGCCAGTTTATATATGCAATACAATCTACAGGTCTTCCTCATAGTGTTTAAGTAAAATAAGTGCAATACTTTACGAATTTTCTGGCACAGAAAAAACAACAACAAGAAAGCAGAGGGAGAGCATTTAAAAAGGTAAAACGTAAAGTAATGGAAACTGAGTACGATGAGCGGTGCCTAAACTGTTGAACATGCTCGATGCACAAACCTACTTGTATCTACAATGTGCTGAAAAAATGTTTGAAACGACGACTGAAAAACACAACTGGTGTCTTACTCCAAATGACATTTGGGAAAGCATGCAAAACGTGACAGAAATCTCCGTAAAAGAAAAGGTATTAAGACTTGAAAGAACAGACCGTGAATGTTGGAAATATATTTTAAGTCAGTTTCTGTCTTTTCGCTACAATTCATTTTTGAATAAAAGAGCTTAACAGTAGAAAACATAATGTTTCTTTTAAGAGAGAATGGAAACATTTTATAAGCTACTGAACCCCTTTGACTGCACATTTCTACAAAAACAGTCACCAGTGCCGTTGTGAAGTGTATGCGTCGAATCTCCCTTCCCATCTCCTTCACTCTCTGTCTGGTAGTATCTCCCTGAGTTTGTCTCTCAATATGGGTGTGCTTGTTAGATTACCCAAATATCTGGGTGTTTGTCTTTCTGGCGGTCTGTCCGTTTCTTTTCTCTCTCTCTTCCATCCTTCTCCTTGTGTGTGTGTGTGTGTGTGTGTGTGTGTGTGTGTGTGTGTGTGTGTGTGTGTGTGTGTGTGTGTGACTCACTGTCACTCTTTTTCTCTTATTCTCCTTAAATTTGTGTGTCGTCCTTCGTCTGTCTACCTGTCTGTCTGCTTGTCTGTCCGTCTGTCACACACACACACACACACACACACACACACACACACACACACACACACACACGCACTCACATACACACACACGCGCGCGCGCGCGCGCGCACGGTACGCACGCACGCTCGCATGCACGCACTCATGCACATTGTCTATTTCATTTTACATATATTATAGACTTCGTTCTTTGTTTTCATAGTTTCTTTTGGTGTGAAAGTTAGATGCACTAGAGCGAATGTGTCAGCACAGTAAACATTAGAAAACCCAGAAGCCTTGTATTAAAAACATTAAAACAGCCAGAGAATGTCCATTGATAAAGAAGCACACAGATTATGCATGGTGTGCGTCTTTGATGGCGAAAAAGTGAAATAGTTGGGAAAAAAGAGGAAGATGGTCGCCCTATGAAAAAAGGGGGAAAAGGGAAGGAAAAAAAAGGAAAATAACGTGGGAAAAATTGAAGGCTGGAGACCCTACATGAAAAAAAAAAGTTTGTAAATAAATGTTATGCAATCATTCTGATAGCCTGTAGCCACATGTTAAGATTGGAAAGTGTGCGAGTACATAGTTTAAGTTGTGAATAAACTATTGGAACGCACTCTGCAGCCTGTGTTCGTTGCTGCGTTGACCTTGTTCTCTAAATTCACACTGAAATGCGGATGAACCAACTGCTATGAGAAATAATCATAAACGTAAACAAGACTTACCTGTAAATTGTAGTTTAATTAGAATTGTGTCGAGTATATCTATGGAAAGGGACATTCACATGCCCTTCTTTCGCAGCTGTAATATTTCTCAATTCCACCCTTAATTAATTTGTATTCTGAGGAGGTCATCCACATCCAAAAACTGGCGAAGATCCCGCTCGGTATCTCTCAAGTGAATGCTCCTTCCCATCACTATACTCTGAATATTCTCAATTACACTACAAATTACAGGTAAGTCTTGTCTGATTTTATGATTAATATGGTACTCAAAACTTCACAATCTGCAGATCATGCCAGAGTGTTTAAAAATATTCACACACATACACCCCCCTTTTTTTTTTAACTGTACCTTCTCCAGCCCGCACTTGTCAGAGGTGTAGGAACAACGAGCCTCGTCTTCGTGCTCTGCACATTGAGAGGTCAGATCGCAGGGAAAGTGCTCAAACAGGTCAGGCCACACTGCTGCTGAGCAGTTATAGGTGCTCAGTCCTGGCACTCGACGAGGTTTCAAGTTTTCTGCGCGTGAAAAGAGAACTGAAGTCTAAATCGTCTGCATACCGCACTGTAAGAACCAGTGGACAGAAATACAGACATATGATATTCTTTGCTGATTCCATTAGCCAAGCCATCAGGGAACAGAACCGAAGTGAACTGGTACTGTTGGGGCTTTGGGGGAAATGTCTTCCTGGAGCCACACTTTCCAGGACATGTTACGACATACTGGCTGCCCACTAGACGCCAGCTGACATGGCTCAAGAAGATGATGTGATCTGGTGGGTCTGGTTAGAGTGACACAACTTTTTATCATAGTGTAGCATGGGGTGGATCCACCCGGTCCTGGTGTCTGTACATACCCTGCGCAACAATACTTCCCTTTATTATCTCAGAACTTGCCATATGATTCAGTCCAACGTTTCAAAAACAAAAGACAGGAAAACAAAATATTAACTTGTATTTTCATCCCCACAGTTTACAGGAAAACAGCTGAGCTTATCACCATGCTTGTGTTTTCTGTATTGTGAATGGTAGGCACTGGATGTTTAACTACACTTTAAGGACCTGATCAGTTTTGCTTCTAGAATATGATTACGAGATGCGAAACGAAATTGTTATAGTTACTTAAAAACAAATGAATAAAAGTGTGAAAATCTTCAGATAATAGAAAATGTTGCGGCATTCTAGAATGTTTCGTAAAGCTTCCTGGTCGATAACCTTGCATCTTTTACTCTAGGAAAAAAGCCTACAGATATGTGCGATTGGGACACCTTGGGAAGAGACAGAGAGAGAGAGAGAGAGAGAGAGAGAGAGAGAGAGAGAGAGAGAGAGAAGAGAGAGAGAGAGAGAGTTGTTTTTTAGAACAGGCATGATGACACGGACAATGAATACATTCTGTACACTGCATAACGTAGTCATTCTTTCATAGCTTGATTTTTTTTTCTCAGTTAGCAAACGATACTGATTTAGACAAACATTCTCGTACCAACAGACCGAGAAAGATAAATATGTTGCAGTTCTAAATGCCGCCTCTCTGACCAGTTCACAGCAGAAAGCGACAAAGTCACGGACGCATTTACTTTTATATCGTTCATAACATTGCCAAAGCACGACCAAGACTCCTCTGGTGCATGCTTCTCAGTCACTTTGATCATGACAGTGTTTGTCATACTATACAGGACTGGAAACGATGGGGAATCCAGGCATTTTATCACACTTGAACTTCTGTTGATGCTGTTGTCATAGTCTGAATATTGGAACTCAATATTGCCCATACATTCGTTTATTCGAAAACGCACAACTTGGTGAGACTGAGCATAGACTACGAACTCACACTCCCATTTGATGACACGAGATCCACTTGGAGAACGGAAAAGACCCTGAGCGTGGAAGTGAACAGTTGAGCCTCCAGCAGTGAGTTCTTTCACTGCTGTGTTTTCCAAACATGCAGCAACGCCAGTGATTCTCATAGTTGCGTTCTGTGTTTCAGTTCTTCGGGTGTTACTTGTGTCTACAGTTTTATGCTGTTTTGTAACTTTTACATTGGTCCTCTGCTTTGTGACAGGGTTTAAGCTGTATTGCGTTTGGTCAGTAAGTGTGATATCCTGTAACTGTATGGTTGGACTGAGAACTTCAGGTGTTTTATGGAGAAGAAAGATGTAGCAATGTACTGTCGTTGGTTGTCTTGTTCCCATTTGTCACACAGGAATTGCATTCATTCACCATGCCGAAAATTTTGCAAAGCTCACAAAATCGCTAGGATGATACCAAGCAAGACTCTGTTATCGGCCATGGTTTTGTATTGTAATTCACCCCTGGTATTTGGCGAGGAAGAAAAGGAACGAATAAATAGAAAACCGAAATTTGTTGAATTTATGAGGTTATGACGAAGTGGAGAAAGTAAACACAATGCTACTTTTGCTGTGAATATTGCATGCCATAGTGTATAGGATTAACACCTACATAAATTTTATATATATATAGTGTGTGGCTGGTGTGCCTGCTTTTATTTTTTTATTTAATTTTTTTACTTTTTTTTTACTTTTTTAAAATTTTTTTTACTTTTTTTTTTACTTGTTGACTTTTTTTTTTACTTTTTTTTACTTTTTTTACTTATATATATATATATATATATATATATATATATATATATATATATATATATGCTGGACAATTAAGTAGTGGGGGGAAAAACAAGTGCAGGTTAACAATTCTTCAGTCATTATAAATAATGACTTTGCAAAGATTTAAACTTTTATAGAGAAAGAAATATGAAGAAAACGGGGGAAATATATTATAAATATGAGAAACCCTTCACTAGCTGCGTGAAGGAACCATTAAGATCCCTTCTGAAGACAGGTCTATATTGCCTGCTCCTAGGCCTTTCGTCCGCTGCATCGGACTCATCAGGGAGACACGGCTGATTGTGTCCGTACTTCTGGTGTCAATATAGAGACACACCACAGTCCATAATTCTGTGGTGTTTCTCACCACCAAGGGGTTCAAAAAAGAAACCAAGAGCACCCCAAAGCAGCAAGCAAAGGATAGTAAATAGAATAAAACGAAAGTGTGGAGAGGAAAAAAGTTACTGAAAAACTAAAAGCATTATGCAAACAGTATAAAAGTAGGGGACAATCTTTGAGCCTATGCCTGAGGATCCATTCAAGGATGCAAGGGAGATCAAAAGATATGGAACAGTCTGAGTGGTCAGCTCTGCTGTTCAATAACTCAAGCAATGTCAGTGGCTACGAATTGTGCAGGACAATCTTTACTTGGATCTCCTAAGAGATGCAATCTCCCACTGATTGAACTTACAATATAATGCTGAACAATTTAGTAGTGGGGGAAAACAAGTGCAGGCTAACAATCTTCAGTCATTATAATAATGACTTTGCAAAGATTTGAACTTTAAGAGAGAAAAAAAATGAAAATGAAGAAAATGGGGGCTAACATATCTTTAGTCATCATTATAGTAATGACTGGCAAAAAAGTTGAACTTTTAAACTTTTAGAAAAAAAATGTTGAAGAAGATCAGGGGGAATATATTATAAATATGAGAAAGAGAGAGAGAGAGAGAGAGAGAGAGAGAGAGAGAGAGAGGAGAGAGGAGAGAGAGGAGAGAGAGAGAGAGAGAGAGGAGGAGAGAGAGACAGAGACAGAGAGAGAGGAGAGAGAGAGAGAGAGAGAGAGAGAGAGGAGAGAGAGAGAGAGAGAGAGAGGCATGTGCATTTTCATGTAAGTGGCCACACAATAAATCGTATGAACCATGTTTTACTTGAAAAGAAAAAAATAATTGTAATACATTTTTGAAAACATACAAATATATAGTTGCAAAGTGAGGTGACTGCAGGCGAAAATCTAAATGAAGGAAGATAAGTGATTGCTCGTTCATTTTCGTTGTCCTGAGTGTTTTGTATATTGCCTGAAGAAGTCCTAAGAGATCGAAACGCGTCGTGTTTTGTCTTGTGATTCTTTTGTCTATATTTTCTTGGTGGTTCGTTATAAATTACATTTAAAATTTGTTTATATAAATCTATGTATAAAGTAAAACGAAGAGGCGATGAATCTTAAGTAGTATAAACATTTAACAAAGATTAAAGAGGTCTAATATACTGTATGTACAAATGGGGCATGAAACGTACACATTAAACCGTTCCCGTGCTCCATGGGTGTGAAATCACCCACACACCCACTTTTTACCCTCTAACTCAAAAACATTTAAATCTACATCCCCCTACACTTCATGACTGTGTCAATAAACCTGTGTTTTACATACCCACTGAAACTGGTCTACCTATGTTCGTAAACAAAACAGCAAATAATAAAAGGTCTCAAAACGTCGTGGGTGTGAGCGCACCCATACTCACAAAGCATAAACCCTGCACGCCGCACGTCGTGGGTGTGGAGACACTCATACATGTTTTAGACAGCCCGTCTGGTCTGGTCCGGTATGCGCGCTCGGAATTAGAAGCCATGATGTCACGAATGCTCAAGTGTATTCATAACAGAAACAATGCTAAACACACGAACATATAAACGTAATTACATTACGTATTCATCCGTTTACGTATATGTTTTCTTACGTCATTTGCCTATACGTTTTTATTTCTTTCGTTTTATGTCACAAGTCCTAAAGACGGTGTATGACCGAAACGTTGACAATTTTTTTTCTTCTATATTTCGAATCTTCTGAGCATCCTCAAAGATAGTTTGCATTAATCACAGAAGATCGGCGGTCAAGATCTTTTTTGTCAGTACATACATCCATCTGATACTCTGATGGATCAAAAGAATGACTCGATCAACACCGAAACGTAGAAATATCACATCCCTTTGTGAAAATCGCAGTGGTGTGACACGTTTTAAAACGTGTGATTTCATGCACATGCATGTTGAGAGACAAGCCATATTTTTCTTACCAACAGTTGGATGTGTGGGTGTGTGTGTGCGCGCATGAGCGCTCGCTCACCATGTACGCGCCAATTACAGCCCTCTCATGATGTAAGAAAGTCATTGGTCCTTTGAACACACTATTTACTGTGCATCAACAACAAACGGAAAGCCTCATCAGGAAAAGCAAGGGTTACATTGCACCTATGGCAATACGGTAAGGTCCATGAAATAGTGCAGCATGTTGGGTTTTAGTGTGTAAACCGTGGCGCACGGGAAGGCATTACACCTTCAGAGAAACCATGGGTTACTGTGCACGCATGGCGTACGGCAGCGTGTTACTCCTTCATTGAAAGCATGGAATACGGCACGCCCACGATGTACGGTACGCTAAAGTTTAGGCAACGTACGGGAAAGGGTTAACTGAGTGGTACAGCAAGCAATTGTTTTTTAATTGTGCTTTTTACAACATAAACAACTCCAGTCTTTGTTAAACTTGAACAGATTATTTATAATAGATGTAATATATTGATCAATTATATACCTTCCATTCAGTAGTCTCTGAAGCACAAAGAAATTGGGTAAGAATATTTGTGTTTTACACACACGCACGCACGCACACACACACACACACACACACACACACACACACACACGCACGCAACGCACGCACGCACGCACGCACGCACGCACACACCTGTATGAATTATCTTATTATCGACCTATATTTCGTTACAATGCGCGCGCGCACACACACACACACACACACACACACACCACCACACACCACACACACACACACACACACACACACACACACACACACACACACACACACACACACACACACACAGAGCAATTCATTGTGAGTAATATTCCCACAGCATTAAAACGACATTTGTCGCAAGGATCCTATGAACAATTCTTCTCTCTGGCCATTTCATTTTAGATGTTTGTCATTTTCATATATCTGTTAAAAACATGGAATATCCGCACTTAATCATTGTAACTATTGAAAAAAAAAAATGGTTTGTTCTCGGTTTGTGAGAAAAAACCTTACAATAGTTCCAATCTCTTTCTTGTGCTGTAGAAAAAGTCTATATGGAGTAGGCATGTCCATGGCGCTAGTGTTACTGTTGATATTTCGGTTTAATTCCTTTTTCTGGCTAATTCTTTAATTGTGGACGGCAACCCACCTAAAATGACAAAGTAAGACTGGTAGTCAGGATCAATTTTAAATGGATAATGTGTCAGAAATTCAACAATTCCTTCAAGGATGCGTTTTATGGCATACTTCCGTCGTTTAATTAGCTCATCATTTTAACTTACTATACTACCAATTCTCATGTCTACATTGTAAAAAGATACTGGTTCAACAGAATGTTCGTTTGAAGTCTTTACCTGCAAAGTGTAAATGATTTTTTTTTTCGTACTTTGGGTGTATGCATCAAAAAGTGACCTTATGTTCTTATATTTGGATACAAAAGCTGATCCATAATATTCGTTTTTCAAGGTATAGACATGTTTGCATTACTACGTGTTTTCGTTGACGATTTGTGGTTTTCGTATTGAAGAGAGTCTTCAAGCGTAGATAGAAAGACAGACAGACAGACAGACCAATAGACAAATAGATAGACGGATATAGATAAAGACAGATGGAGATACAGGCAGACAGACAGGTAGATCGATAGATCGAGAGCTAAACAGATAGATACATAGCTGGATAGGTAGATAGATCGATAGATAGATATTCTTATGTTAGCTTGTTTCATAGTTTTAGTAGAAATCTTTCGAATGATTTCATTTTGCTTTCCAACATTGAAAATATAATTTTGGATCTTGTTCAGTAACGTTGTCTAGTAAATCCAGAGGTAAAATCCATAACTCGACCACTTTACACAAAAGAAAGGATTTCAGAATAGCCACATATGCTATTGGAGTAACATTTCTTCGTGATCGAATTTGAAGTAACATTATGACGTCTCAAAATTTTTTATGACTTTAATTATTTCACAAATCTTCAGATCAGGTATAAAACCATATTCCAAACTATTTTTTTTTAATCTACGAGAATTCCATATATTTTTCAGGTGAGGACGACATATCTTATTAGATCTTTTTCTCCGTTCCTAACCATTTTGTTTATATTTTATCATTATTCATTTGCACTCCAACACTCAGCCAAACTGGTCGAGTACGTGCATGGTCCGTTTAAACGAGGGGTTATCTCTAATATTACATCACTAAGTGTCGTCAGCAAACTGATAAATTGTATATTCAATATCAGCAATACGATTTTTTTTTTAATCAACTATCTTTTACCAGAATAGCTATAACTTCTACACTAGGAATAAACAAGGATGGGGAAATAGGATCTCCTTGTCTGCATCCTCCCTATCTGAAAACCACTGGATGATATTTCCTTTAACAATAAACAGATGATTTCATGCCTTGGAAATACACTGTTTCAATCCAGTGACAGGTACTCCCTTCAAAACCATATGCTGTCAAGAATTTGAATGTAAATCTCCAATATAAAGAATTTGAGGCTAAATGATTATAGACCTGAAAACTCCTCACGTTTAAAGTAGTTGATTAGGTCATATATTAGTGTAATGTCTATACCAATTAATCTATGAGCCATGAAAGCAGTTTGATCTGCACTAATCAATACTAATGGAACTCCACTTTTTAAGTCTGTTTGAAATGCATGATGATCTTGTCTTATAAGCTACAGTTGGGGGAGACATGTGGCACCAGTTTTGAATATTTTTTCGATTAACCATCTCTGGAACATATGATTAGTCCTTCTTTCTGTGTTGTAGATAGTTGACCATCTATATACGCCTCATTCAGAGATCTCATCACAAAAGGTCCTTCCTGTTTGCAAAAGTATTTGGAGAATTTTGAATTAGCTCCATATAATCCTGAATGTTTCCAATGTTTCATGGTTCTTAGTGACTTCTATCATGATATCTTTTTGATCTTCAATGATAAATCCATCTCTAGTTGTTGACTTCTTCATCCGCTTATTGTTATTATTTTTTCTTCAGATTACAAGTAATGTGAAGAATAATGTCCACTTCCTGCCGTCCATCTTGCTTTCCATCTCAACAAAACTTTTTTCCACTCTCTTGGCCAAGATAGGTTCAATTTTCGTTCGATTTGTTCTTCATAACAGGCATAAGTGACTGTTTTTGGACTGATCACACAGTTTCAGCTGTATGTGTGTGTGTGTGTGTGTGTGTGTGTGTGTGTGTGTGTGTGTGTGTGTGTGTGTGTGCGTGCATGTGTGTGTGTGTGTGTGTGTGTGTGTGTGTGTGTGTGTGTGTGTGTGTATCCGTGTTTTTGGTCCGTGGTGGCATTTCTCTTAGTAATTATGATGAACAACTAGCATGCTCAAACTTGGCAGAATGATGTGTTTCGTTGAGTCCTTTCTGGTCATTCCACTGTGGAGATCCCACAAAACCCTAACGGCTGATGATGATAATTTCTCCAAAATGCTTGGCGAATGAACAGATTACATTTCAAAAATCATCTACAGATAACAAAATCACACTAATTTTAATGTTTTGCATTGGCTATGTCAAAAAGTCGTGATTTTGATCTGATGTGTTCTCATGATTTACCATAGACTGTCAAGTGTTCGTCGCCTTCTCTCCTACAGTATATACATGAGAAAGTCATCAACAGCACTTTTCAATTAAACTGCCTTGTGTTGACTCTCACCTTAAGGTTCTACTTATAAATCTAGACAGAGTCTCAGTGCCTTTTCAGTAGCTGTTGCTGAACAAATTTCTGACTGTAAAATGTGTTTAAGGTATGGATCCAGGGACACTTCACATCATCTTCCATCTGGGAGTGACGGCTTTGCTTATAACAGGATATAAACAAGAGAAGAGAGAGAGAGAGAGAGAGAGAGAGAGAGAGAGAGAGCAGAGAGAGAGGAGAGAGAGAGACGACGCGCACATTCACATACGCCAAGCGTCCTTTCACCTGTCAAGATCTTAAATCAAACCGAGAGTACGTGATCAATCATTTTATTCAATGTTGGAATCACAGACATTTAGTTTTGAGATTATTGCAGAACTGTCAGAGCGGAGAAAGACTGAAACTGATGATTTTTTTTTTTTTTTTTTATCAGCCTTCTTTTTTCTTTGAATTACATCTGAACGGATATGGTGCTTCCATTTGTCTGCAAGTAGAGCCTATAAATAAGGTTAGTGACACTTGCAACAGTACAGTGTTATACCACTTTTGATCGTATTTCTTATCACTGTACGTATGTGAAAATTCTCGATAGATTTAAGACGTTGTTCGCCTAGCATGTATCAACAGTGCACCATGTCACTCTAACTTTTGAGAGCTGTTCAAACGTTTTTTTAGGATTTCATAAACACACGAAACCTTTAATGTTGATGCTATTCCACACCCAGATGGGAGTGAATGCCTGCTATTCAAATTCAGCCAACAATCAAAACATGTATGAGAAACGAAAGGAGCAATAAACTAGTTTTGTCCACCAAACTCTTGACTACCTAATATTTTACTGAATCAATAGTCACTACCAGATCTATTGTACGCTCAACCACACATTTCACTCACCTACAACTGTCATTTTCTCCAGCAGCGCAGTCAGTGCGCTTTCCTCCTAAAAAGGGTTTTGTCAAACAAGCTTTGACTATTAAACACAAATTATCGAATCCACTGAAACACTATCAAGAGACGTCACAAACTTTGGTGTTAGCTTCCTTTAGCCTGTCATGGCAGAGTCAAGACAGCTGAATCAGAGGAAAACAGAGGTGAAAGACATTCCTTTTTTTCATTACCCATCCAAGTAAGTGCCTTACATCAGCTACTGACGTCAAGGGAAAGGTCACATTCACTAAGTCAGCTCACCATGTTGAATTCACGTCATCACCGGAATAGCTCAGTTGGTAGAGCGCCGGACTCGTAATCTTGGCGATCCTGGGGTTGCGGGTTCGAATCTCTGCCGGGCCGTTTCGGTACAGGGGGATTTTTCCCTCGGAGTAAACATTGGTTCTGACTCCATTTCCCTACAGTCCTTCAAATGAGATTATAACCGAGGTTCCGTGTATGAACGCACGCATAACATCTTGCACACATGTAAAATCCCATCACCAACTTTCGGAAAAGTTGGCCAGTTTGGCCGTTGGTATGGATGACACGTACACATAGCATGCATCCTGCGTAAGAAATGGAAAGAATGAAGGAAGTAAGAAAATTGAGTGAACGATATTGAACGATACTGATTGGATGTCACGGGAAACGACTGAATGAAAGCGCCAGCTGGCAGCTCTTCAGTCGGCACTACCCAGGTAGGCAGCCCATTGTGTAAAACTAGTGTGGGATTGTAAAGCTCTTAGAGCTTGGTCTCTAGCCGAGAATGGGCGTTACATAAGTATTCTTTATTATCATTATGACCACGAAGGGCCGTATCAGGGCTGTCATCACCAGTCAGTTCCATAAACAGATGTTAAATATAAAGGGAAAAATTAACGACACACAAACAATTACCCCAAACACACCAAAACTACTTTAGAAGCCTGTATTCCATAAGTCTAAAATAGATGAAAAATGTTTTTTCACCTTCAGGACCTCAAACATCACATCAACACCTTTCAACATTTTTTTTTCATGGAAAGTGTTCAAGACGACATAAAATACGTCCCAAAGCTCAATCAGAACATGTTTCATAGTGAGTGATACGTCACAATGGAATGCACCACAGAGCTTCCTCGTCTTTTCAAAGATACGAGTAGGTGTAAAAGGAGGGGCCTGTGTTCAAATAGCAAAAACAAATGTTGTTCTGCACTCCCACTAGTAGCATATGATACAAACAGTTCAAGGTCTGGACGAATTTGAAAGCGTTATCCAACTAGGTGTCCCAGTCATCTTGCCAGAGGTCTTTAACATATGTCTGAACTTTCAGTTTCAGATTGCTGTGAGAGATATAGATTGTTTTCAAGTGTCTTTACTTGTATCATTTTTAAAAGATGATCGACGACCTAATCGCCTCGAATGCCGACAAGAACTGTGCTGGTACTATCAATTTTCACTGAAGTCAACGACTAAGAAAAATTAGAAGTTGGGGGTACTTGAGTTTACGGCCACCATTAGTCCACTGACATTGCCACCTGGTGTACTGAATTCCGTTCTTTTTTGAACATTTCTAAAACCTAAAATCATCTCCTGTTTGGAAATCGTATGTTTCACATTATTGTTAATAGCATCGTCTTGTAGTAAATTACTCATATCAGTGTTGATGACGTCTCCTTGAAATACAAATCTAAAATGGTGCAGCCATGCATCCATTGATATATAATTTCTAATCTTCTTTCTTTCGCTAGAGATTATGTAGATGGTGTATCCAAACCTGTTTCTGAGTCTTCGTAGTTGTTACATTTTTTTCAAGCAATTTAACAGTAAACTGTTCTCTTTTTCGCTTTATAGATTCCCATACTCTTGCAGGTAGTCGAATATTCAGGATAATCTCCAACCTTGCACAAGTGAGGGCCAATTCTGAATAGTTTGACAACTTCTTTCTGATTGTTTTTATACTCTTGGGCGTAACAACTACTTGATCATCCACTTATCCCCAAAGGTGTTTTACGCATCATGCGCAAAGTGCATTCTTTTAAATATTATTTAAATTCATCAGCAGACCTATTCAGATCAACTGTTATTAATTCGTTGTAACATCGACGTTTTCTGCATCGCTTGACTACACAGACTATAAAAAAAATAAATTAAGGTGCATTTACATCTTTCAAAACATGATTTCCTGTAATTTACAAGTTATTTACTTCTTTGTTATCACACAGAATTTTATCCACATTTGAAAAAGTCATCTGAAGGACAACATGTAATTGATCCATATGAACAATGCATTGTAGACATAAACAAGTGACAAAAATTCATTTGAACATAACGACAAAGTCAGCCAAAATACATCCACTCTAATGTATATGTATAGCGATGCTGTAGTCTGCCCTTACAAACATCGCTCACAATACACAAAAGTAAAATAGTGAACATGATCAAAAGAAATGTTCTATTATAATATAAAATACAAATCCTCAGTTCTATTAAAGAGTCTGAATAACTTCTGTGTTGAAAATTTATTATATCACAACCAGAATAATCTTGTAAAGTATGCAATGTTTCGCTGTTCACGTAATCACATACAACGATGTAGGCGCATTTTGTTAAGGATAAATTTATCAAACATTTTTGGAGCAAGCAAAAAGCCATTCTCACAATCAAAACGAAAATGAAAGGTAGACGTTTAACGTGGAATGTACGATGAGACATAAAATTAAACCCTTCTGCATTCCAAAAGGCATTTCATTTAATGAAAAAGGTTACGTTAATATACATCACAAAAGAAAGCTATTCAACTCGTATCGGATAAATTACTTTTCTGAATCCCTCCCTGGGCTGGTATGCATGACAGAGCTTATTTGGGATTAGCGGGAAGTACCTAAGGTTCGAAAACAATAGGGGTAGAAACTGGCATGCATGAAGGCTATCTGGGAATAACTTTATGTGGTCTTTTCCAGCCCAAATAAGGAAACACGGAACAAAAATGGCGGCCATAATCTTTTATCGACGGAAAATAGACAAAATCTGCGCAGAAATAGGCTTTTCAGAGACAGGACGCACCATTTTGAAAAAAATTGATGACGTAGAACTATATTAAAGTTTAGATTTCGGAGAAATGACATCGTGGAAATCACAGCTGAAATTGCAGCCGACATTGAAGTTGCGAATAGACTTGGAGCTCTTCCACCATTGTTACAAGTGATGACAACGCTGAGATTTTATGCGAGTGGCACGTTCCAAGACATCCTGGGAGCTAATCAGCGTGCATCAGTCAACTGTGTGCCGGGCCATAAAACGGGTGACTGATATGCTGTATCAGACAGTGCTGGACTGGGTTGTTCAGCCAACGCAGTGAAGAACCTGAACGCACAAAAAGATTTTTTTTTTTAAAGGAACGGATTCTCCAGCGCCATCGGTGCCATTGACGGCACTCACATGAGAATCCAGGTACCCATTGGGGACGACTACCCGGAGCGAAAATATGTGAACAGAAAGAATTTCCATTCCATCAATGTGCAGGTAAGAGTAAAAGGACACAGAGGTGTGTGTGTGTGTGTGTGTGTGTGTGTGTGTGTGTGTGTGTGTGTGTGTGTGTGTGTGTGTGTGTTTGCTTGCTTGCTTGCTTTTGTCTTTAAAGTTATATTAGGAGGTATGCGGAGTGGTAAGGAATAATTAAAATGTGTCACTGGGCATTTGTGGAAGAGTGTGTTTTAGTTTGACACAGAGTGAAAATCAGATTGAATGAACAAATTTGTTACTGACTGAGGATATACAGATTGGTAGTTTAGATAGTGCGCATATGAAATGTGAATGATATTCAGTGTGTGCATATTGTAGGCTGTTGAATGTGTGCATTTCTGTATAGTTTGATGAAAGCAAGAAATATGTCTGTACAAAACCGTATGCCTGTAGTGTAAATATCGTGTGTAATGCACTATGATTAAATGACTGCAAACAAACATGCAGACTGACCTCTATATCACTGTTTTTAATTTATCATTTCCTTGTAGTACAGTGAAGAGGACATGTGTTCAGTTACACTGTGAAATCTGTGGGCTTTAAAACACAACTTTTCCTATTTTGTCGTTGCAGGTATTTGTATACCACTCTCTCTCTCTCTCTCTCTCTCTCTCTCTCTCACACTCACACACACACACACACACACACACACACACACACACACACACACACACACACACGTATTCTGTGCATGCTGTTGAGTTCTGTACGGGAATTAAGACCCTTAAAGACAGTCCCCAAATTGGCCTGCCAGTAAGTCTCCCTGTCTAGGAGTTTGTCTTCAGATGCAACTGTTTCGATGGGATGGATGGAAAGAAAGGGCAGAGCCTTATCTTCAGGGTGCTCAGTCTGGGCGAGGTGTCTGGCAACCCCACATCGCTGGGCCATTTTCTTGTTGCAGTCTGATTTATGATTGGCCCACCTTCTTTTGAGGTCCTTGGTAGACCCAACATACCATGAGTCTGGGTGGTTCTGACATCTGATGACGTAGACGGTATTTTTTGTCGAACAGGTGAGGTGCTGTCTGATGAGCCAGTAACGCCCATCCCATGGGCTTCTTAGCCCCGTCAGGTCACTGGAATATGCAAAGCATACAAAAAAACCAGGTCTGCTCGAGGGTCCATGGAGAGGATGGCGACATGGTACTGTAGGTTTGTACATTTCTGCCAAGTTGGGTCTTCTCCTATCAGCACCAATGAGCATTTCTTAAGGGAAAATGGTCCTGTTTTTGGATTGCAATACAGGATGTGTAAATTTTGTTTATGATTTGTCTTTTAGATGGTAACCTTGGGTCATACTGAGTGACCCAAGCAATTTCTTGGGTTTGGGTTGTATTTCTCGCCTGATGAGAACACCTCGGTCTCTATTAGCTCCCATTATGAGTTGTTCAAGTGCTGCCTCAAATTTCCAGCTAGCGATTGTAAAATACTTGGTATACTCTCTGAGTCTGTCTTGCAGTCTGTCATCTTCGCTGCATAACATTCTCAGCCTGGGCACCAACACCTGTTAAAAGACCCTTGAACACTGAAGGAGGGTGACAACTGTTCTTTGGAAGGTAACTATGGCAATGTATGGAAAAGACATCTGTCTTATGACACCATCAACTATTGAAAGTTTCATATCCAGATATTCTACTTGTCTGTCAAATTTTACAGTCCACTTAATATTTGGCGGATTCAGATCATCCAGGCGTTTGCAGAAGTATTCCCAGTCCTCACTGTTGGGAAGAATAGTGATACCATCATCTCGATACCTGCTCCAATCTTGGCATTTAAGCTCTTTGCGCCGTTCAGGTTCAGCCAGAGAGGAAATCAAAGGGACTGAGCAATCCTGCATGAGTTTATTGTCTAAGCTGCCCATGAAGACATCAACAAAGTCACAAGCATGGCAGGGTCCCATTGCAGTACCATGGTTTGCTTGGCGAAGACAGTCTTTCCCTCTTCATATATAATTAGTGTTGATGCTTAACTCTTAAAATTGAAAGTATTACGTAAGATTTACGAATTTCTTCAGACACACACACACACACCACACCTCACCCCCTTTTTTCTCCTTAGTTACATGCAGTTCTAGGTGGCATGTGTGTGTGTGTATTGCGTCTGACTATATATTTTAGTTTAGCATGTTGTGAGGCTGTCATGTAATTAACAGATGCATTTCGAACTACTGTCTTCATTTCGTCTTGCATACTAGGGGGAAACAGACACCATTGACAGGCTTCCTTCTGGGAGATGGTGGCTACATGCAAACAGAATGGCTCATGACACCAGTCCCCAACTCACAAGGAGAAATGCGTTTCAGCTTCCGCCACAACAGCGTTAGTATGGGCCATTGGTGTTTTAAAGCGGACCTGTTTGAGACAACTTCGTGTAGATCCACCCAAAGCCTGCAAAATAATCAGTCTGCGTGATGCTGCACAATCAGGCCACATCACGGAACTTATAAACCACCTGATCATGAAAAGTAGGAAGATGAAGACAATGATAACCCTGCACTAAATGAATGAGCACAGAGTGCTTGTCATGCGCACAGGATGTGTGAAGGTGTCGTGTGCACATGTTGTTTTGTATTTTAAGATTGAACGTCAGCGGTACTGGGGTATTGAGAGGAAAAAAAAGATCATGTGATTGTTCGGCGTCGTTTTGTTGGATAGTGGCCCGGGGTGAGTACTGTTTGGGAGCGCTGCGCGCGTTATTTAACTTAGCTAGAAAATGTTATAATCACTTGCTCTACGCCAGCTGGGGAAGTCGCATGGTCTGTTTGTTTAACAGCGATTGGAGACCGATGCAAGGCTGATGCGTCATTGAGGTTGCTGTGTCTCACCGCCGGCCACGGGTGGGAGTGATTGAAGGTGGCGGATGTGCCAGACCTGACCTCAGCCTGGGATGGGGGGGGGGGGGGGGGGGGGGGGGGAGACCTCGTCTGCAGTACCTTTCCTCAAGGAGGAGGATTCATGTGGATGAAGATTGTCTTTGGCACATTCTCCTGTGTTGATGAAGAATGACTGGCGCATTCCCCCATAATGTTATATACTCTAGTGTAACCCTCAACTGTTGTGAACCGTGGTTCGATTGATCTTTTGTGCTGAGGTTACAAGATAATGGAATACAGTATAAATACGGTGATGATGGATGGTGACATAACCCCCATGTTTTTATGAATGTTTCAATTAAAGGGGAAACAGTTCCAGGTGGTACCTCCTTGATGGATAGGATGTGTGTTTGTGTTTCCTCGCCAACTGGAGTGGAGGTAGGGGATATAAGTTGATTTGAGCATTGTATGTATTAATTATATTTGTTGTCACGTAGAAGGAGAGAAAGAAAAAAAAAACACCTTAGTAGCCTTGGGTGAAAGGAGTGACTGCGCGCGTTTGCGGAATTTGCTTTGGCGGTAGTGGCAAGACTCTGACAACGGTGAGTGTGCTATTGATGCAGCGCAAATATTAGACATTCACTTCATGTGAAAGCAAGTACTACTACGTTGCAATAAACAAGTCACTTGCTGAACAATTAAATAAGGGTGGGGGTGGGGGAAGCGCAAACTAACAATTCTTCCATTATTATCATAGTTATTTGCTAAAGTTTAAACTCACAAAAATTTTGATCATCAAATTAAGGTCATCAAATCAAGAACCTGTACTTTGAATACAAAGTCCTTCACTTGTTACATGAGAACATCTTTGTAATTCCTTTTGAAGTCACATACATTGAAACATCTTTGTAATTCCTTTTGAAATCACATACATTGTTATCACCTGCTCATCAGAAAACACGGCTGATTTCATCTGTGCTCTTGGCGTCAAATACAACACACCACACAGTTGATAATTCTGTGGTGTGCTCGCCACCAAGGGTTCAAAACAGAATCCAACAGCGCCCTCAAAGCAGCCAGCGAAGGGTAGTTAAAGGAAAGAAAACGAAAGTGTGGAGAGGAAAAAAAGTTGCTGTAAAACTAAAAACATGCAAACAGTGTAAAATGTAGGGGGCAATCAGTTAGCCTGTGCTTGAGGATCCATCCAGGGATGCAAGGGAGATCAAAGATATGGAACAGTCTGAGTGGCCAGTTCTGCTGTTCAATAACCCAAGCATTGTCAGTGGCTAAGTGGCTTGCGTGTCTGTTTTGAAGATCCACCTATCGACAAATACCATACAGAGGGATGAAGGCGTTATTTAAAGAGAAGCTTACAAACGTTGAGAGCAACAAAATGTTCTACTCTTTAAATGAGAGAAAAAAGTGCATATGTTATGTTAAATTTATCTGAACACTACATCTTCAACATTTTGTTCACACAGACATACCTAATAGCCTTTCATGTTTACATTTTCCTTCCTTTTTCTGTCTGGTCTCCAATATCCAAATGCAGGGCTGAAATGCACACCATCAACATTAGATTAATATTTCAAACACTATGACACTCCATACCCTCTCCCACAACTAACATCATGGAAACTGTGCTGTCAATATTGCAATAAGATCCATCTCATCACCAACTTATTAACACAAAGGTTTCTTCAAGTCCGAACCAAGAGTTCACATGTTCCATGTTATCTTCTTCATTTTGTTTGACTCAGTTTTTTTCTGACAATTTTCCACACACATAATTTACTCCGTGCCTTGCTCTCCTCTGCTTCTCTCACATACTTCTTTTTTCCATCTCATGTTTCTCACTTTTTTTTCTCATCTCTCTCTCTCTCTCTTTGTCCATCTCATGTTCTTCCTTCTCTCTCTCTCTCTCTCTCTCTCTCTCTCTCTCTTTCTCTCTCTCTCTCTCTCTCTCTCTCTCCATCTCATGTTTCTCCTTTTCTCTCATCTCTCTTTCTTTCATCATATCTAACAAGGCGTTGCTCTTTTTCATTTCAACACTCAAAACACAGTTTGAAAAGGAGGTCCTCTTCCAACTCGTCTTCAACCACTCGGCTGCCAGCATCTCCGCTGCCAGCGTGTCTGCTGCCAGTGTGTCTGCTGCCTGTGTGTCTGCTGCCTGGTGTCTGCTGCCTGTGTGTCTGCTGCCAGCGTGTCTGCTGCCAGCGTGTCTGCTGCCTGTGTCTGCTGCCAGCGTGTCTGCTGCCTGTGTCTGCTGCCAGCGTGTCGGCTGCCAGTGTGTCCGCTGCCAGTGTGTCTGCTGCCAGTATGTCTGTGCCTGTGTGTCTGCTGCCTGTGTCTACTGCCTGTGTGTCTGCTGCCAGCGTGTCTGCTGCCTGTGTGTCTGCTGCCTGTATGTTTCCCCTTCACCAGAAGATGAGCCTTCAGCCCTATGGCCCTTGTTGATGTTGCACCTAGAAGACAGAGAAGAAATATTCTTGACAATTGCGGAGTGATTTTTTTTAACTAGCATCTTATCTATACCAACATGCATACAAAATTTAAAGCATATAGGGCCCAAAATAAGAAGACGTATTATGGTAACATGGTCTCTCATAAAAGGGCAGCTCAAAAGTGTTTTGGTTGTCAATCTTTTGTAAAGGCAGACATACATGGTAGCTAGCACTCGCATGATGCATAGTGTTAATTGTTTTTCCCTAGATCAGGGGAGGGAGGGGAAAGAAGGGGAGGGGAGGGCTAATACACCTAAAGATACATGGTACATTTAGTGCGGAATTGGGTGGATGGTACAGAGGTGAAGAGTGACTGTTAATCTGCCTTCACATTCACCATCATGACAAAAAAGACTCACTGCTTGACTTCAGACTGTAGTTTCCTGTAACTGCTACGGGAATCCAAAGTTTAGCAAATCACATATCTGACTTTGATGATGATATAGAATGTGATGCTTGGCAGGATAAGATCTTAAATTTTGAAACAATTTGCTTGAACATTTATACATACAGATGTGCCAATCACATGAGGGTGATAGATTTGTATGCATGTAACAAATTAATCCTCACCCAGTTAGCAAGTGTGTGTGTGTGTGTGTGTGTGTGTGTGTGTGTGTGTGTGTGTGTCAAATTTAGGGAGAAATAATACACTTACCCAATGTGTGATGGGCTTCTTCCATTTGGGAGGATGGACTGACTCCAGATATAAAAGGCACATCTGAAACAACAATTTATACCAACAGTAAGAAACAGGAAACTCTGTAACAGTCAAAATACTTGAATGTGCACATGTCTGAAAAGAAGATAGGGTACAGTATTCATGATGGAATGGACACAACTCCGAGCGTGTTGATCTAGCTTTTTTACTCTCTAGTCCTCCAAACAAAGCGGTAGCATTATCGTAAGAGCACTTTCCTATAACACAGTTTCGTACCATGTATAACATCCCCGGCCTTCCTTCTTTCAGCAGAGGATCTAATTTTAATAATATTGACACGATCAAACTCAAAATGAAATAACTTTGTTCTTGAACTCAAACGTTGTTACTGAACTGGCACAAAACCTGTGCATGTAAGAAATAAAGAAAAACGAAAAGCAAAACAGTTTCCTTGTTTCGGTACTGTGGTGTGGTGTGTGTGTGTGTGTGTGTGTGTGTGTGTGTGTGTGTGTGTTTGAACAGTCCATGTCACTCTTCCCTGTTTCTCAGGGGCTTTCTCACTTACCTGCCAGATCGCGTGGTGCGGCATGAGAGAGGGCTCTGTGCCGCGAGTATCTGATTGTCCGGGGGCACTTGGGGAGCGCTGAAGCTCTGGCTGCCTGCCAACTTGGATTTGTCCGGAATCGGTACTTCCTTTCGTCCGCGCTGGCCTCTCGCTGTGTCAGTGCGTCTCATGCTCCAGACGTGCTGGTACTTTCTATTCCCCTGACGCGCTCTCGCATGTCGATCCTGTTCCGGCGGAGCGTGCTGCCCGTGTACGTTCTGACGTTGTACGACCTGGGAGTGGAGGCCTTGTTCACCACCTGTCCTGGTTCCCATCTCTTGGTCTCCTTGTTCAAAATGCGAATGTCCTGTCCTGGGTAGAGTGGGGGCAGGTCACTGGAGGCAGGTTTGTCATAATTGACTTTCATAGTCTGTCGCCTCTCTGTCCCGCTGTAGCTTGGACTGTTGATACTCTGTGCGTGGCGCTACCCGCGAGGGCAGGAGGGTGGCTAGGGGACCGCTGAAAAGCATTTCAGCAGGGGATGGGAGCTTGGAGTCCACAGGGGTGGCTTGAAGGTTGAGCATGGCAAGCTGGAAACCTTTTCCTTCCCTGTCACATTTCTTGATGGTCTTTTTGACCGTTTGCACCTGGCGCTCAATGAAGCCGTTCTGGGGGACGAGGTGGCGTGCTCGATGCCGTATTTGTCTATGAGCGCCTTGAAAGGTTGTCCTTGGTACTGTGGCCCGTTGTCGCTAACGATCTGGTCAGGTCGGCCGAACATGGCGATGGCCTTCTCTACTTCTTCCGCGACGGCTTGGCTGGACGTGGTTCTCATCTGGGTCACAATGTTATACTTTGAGAAGTAGCCCGCAATCAGGAGGAAGTTGTGGCCTTCGATCTCATACAGGTCTGTTCCTAGTTTTCTCCAAGGGCTGTTGGGAATGTCATGGGGGAGAAGGGGCTCACGGTGGTTTGTGCTCGCGAATTCCTGGCATGTTGCGCATGACCTGACTGCTTGCTCAATGTCTCTGGAGATGTTTGGCCAGTATGCGCATTCTTTGGCCAGGACTTGCGTATTCTGGAGGCCTTGGTGAGATTGATGGAGTTGCCTCAGCACGTCCTGCCGGAGAGCCTCGAGTATGATGTCTTCCTGCCCTTTGAAGATGATTCCATCCTGGATTGCAAGCTTGTCTCTGAATGGCCAGTATGGTCTGACGTCTGTCGCAAGTGCTTTGATGTTGTCCAGCCACCCATGAACTATGGTCTCTATTAGGCTGTTCAGCATGGGGGTCAGTCTTGGTGGCTTCGCTCAGCTGATACTGCTTCTTGGGTGTGAAGCTGATGAAGTTGTACTGATAGAAGCCAATCTCATCCTCAGAGAGGTCTAAGGCGTCCACACGGAGGTCGAGGTCAATGGATGTCTTGTTCATCTGGGACAGAAGTCTGGACAGTGTGTCTGCGAGGGTCATGGATTTCCCGCTGTGGTACTCCACCTCGTAGTCATACCCCTGGATCTTTTGTAGCATGCGCTGGAGACGTGGTGGGGTTTTGAGGAGAGGCTTCTGCACAATCATCTCAAGTGGTTTGTGATCCGTGGTCACCTTGAACAGCCTCCCGTAGAGGTATGTGTGGAATCGTGTAATCGAAAAGACCACAGCCAGTATCTCACGGTCGATGTTTGGGTAAATGCTCTGTGTGGAGTCAAGTGACCTGGATGCGAAGGCAACCGGGTATCCATCCTGAATGATGGCTGCGCCCAGTCCCTTAATCGAACTGTCGACCTCCAGCACTGTCCATCTCTTTGAGTCAAAGAACTTGAGGTATGTGGTTGATGATACCAGCTTCTTGAAGTTGTTGAAGCAGCAGATGAGGTCTTCTGACATGATGAATGGGACGTCTTTTTTATACAGCTCCCTAAACGGTTGCGACTCCTTGCTGAAGTTTGAGATGAACGTCGACAGATATGTCATCATGCCAAAGAATCTCTGTGGGTCTTCTTTGTTCTCTGGTATTGGCATGCTCTGGATGCCTTGGATTTTGGCTGGATCTGGGCGAATCCCGTCACTGGAGTATATATTTCCTAAGAAGGAGCTCTCGTCTTTGCGTATGTAGCATTTTTCTGAATTGAAGACGAGCCCACACTGCTTGGCTCTTTCCATCAGGCGCCTGAGGTTGTCGTCATGCTCCTAGATCCTGCACATCCTTGCCATGCATGCATACATCATCTGTGATGCCAGCCACGCCTGAAAGGTCTTCCAGTATCTCAACCATTCTTGCCTGGAAGATTTCTTGTGATATGTGCAGTCCGAAGGGGAGTCGTTTCCAGCAATAACGACCAAAGGGCGTTCGAAACGTTGTCAGCAGTTGGTTGTGCTTGTCGAGGTGGACTGACCAATACCCTGCCTTGGCGTCCATCTCGCTGAATGCTGACAATCCAGCAAACTTGGGGTTGATCTCCCCCAGCGTAGGAATGTTGTGGGGATATTGCTTCGAGGCTGCATTGAGCTTCTGGGGATCAACACAGATGTGGAGAGAGCCGTCTTTTTTTTTACTGAGTAGGTTAGGCTTGAGCACCAGTCTGAGGGCTCTTTGACCTTATGGATGACTCCCTGCTCAACCATTTTCTCCAGCTCTGCTTTTAGCTGTTCTTCAAGGTGCACAGAGCATTTCTTGGGGGATCGATGGAGGGTTCTGTTCCTGGTTTGGTGTATAGCTGGGCTGGATCCTGGAAGTCACCAAGGGTGTGAAAACTGGCCTGGGTAAGCCTGCTTTATGCTTTCAACTGATCAAACGTCTGTTGTGCTGATTTCGCCACAATTGATAGTCACCAACTTCAACTTCTCACAGGTAGGTTGTTCTTGAATAAGTTGTTAAGTTCTTCATGCATACTAGCCCTGGTCTAAATTATTTAATCGCGGAGTTGAAAAACACGTTAAATTCAGTATGAATATCAGAATGAAAGATTTCTGCAAACGTCACACATTAATTAAACATTCGAAGCATACTCCTTGGGGTCGAGGGTGTCTGGTATAAAGCTTTGGGTAACACATACGTGTTGAAGAAACCCGACGGACAGAGTGTGTGGAAAAAGTTTTAGACTTAATCCGATACTAAGATTTTGTGTACACCTATTTGATATTCCATGTTTTCCTCCCAGTTACATTAGAGATATCAATACAAGTATTACACCACTAAACGGTAGACTACATCGGCATGAAACCACAGCAAACAAGATTGTAAATAAAGAAATAAATGAAAAAAAATACACAAGTAAATAATTAAGCAAATATATAAATAAATATGAACTAATAGATGAATAAATAACCAAAGATATAGAAACCAAAAATGTATGAAAAGTTAATAACAGCAATTCAGTAAATCAAAGTAAACAGATTTAGTGTAATTATCGTGTTTGTGGTAGTGGTGACTGTCTTCTGGTTTTGAGGAAGTCTGGCTTGTAGACAGACAAACTTTAACTAACCATAAGGGATGAGTGTGAAAGAAGTCTGGCTTTGCGTGAGTCTGGCATTTAAATGGACAACGTCCACAGGCCATGCCTCAACATAATAATCAGGCAAATCAAGCACTGAATCAGATAATCCCCAGATAGCCTCCATCCTCATTATGGCCTGGAAGGGTCCGGCCTAGATTTGTGAAAGGTAAGATCTGACTTTCAGATGCATTATCCACAGAAAACCATCTTTTAACCCTGATACACGCACACAAGCACTTGCAGACTCTCACACACACACACACAAACACACACACACACACACACACACACACACACACACATACACACACATACATATAGATGTATATATATATATATATATATATATATATATATATATATATATATATATAAGAACAATGCCTACACACACACACACACACACACACACACACACACACACACATACGCACACACTCACTCACCCACTCACTCACTCTCACATACACACACACACACACACACACACACACACACACACACACACACACACACACACCAAGGGTTTCACACTTGCATCTGTGGGCTCTCTAATGAACATGCCTGCATTACCCCACTGATGAACACACATCAGCGCACACACGTCTACAGTATATGCTGGGGGCCCTGAGAGATTCAAAGTCTTATCTCAGTTGACATGTGTTTGATCATTTGTGTCTGTTACTGGAAAGGCCCCAGTATGAGTTTGCCCCAATCTCTTGGGAGTCCTTGTAATGTTGGGCTTGAGAT